>JACXGM010017543.1:0-19662 GCA_016801145.1 Umbra pygmaea | reverse complement strand
TTTATCAAAAATAGAAAATAGTAAATTAGAAATAAAAGCCTTCCCCAAATAAAAGCCTGCTTCAAATAAATAGTCTGTTACCTTTTGCAGTAGAGGTAAATAAATGCCCCGGTTTTTATTTGAGGAATTACGGTAACTGTTACTAACACTTAGTTAATGCTTATTGCTACATTAACTAATGTGAAAACAATGTAACAATGAATACCCCAGTAAACATTTGTAAATGATCATTTGACACCTTAGTTACCTGTAATTAATATTAGTTAATGTTTTCTGCTACATTAAATAATGTTAAAATAGAAACCTTGGTTAGCTGTTATTAACAGTTAGTTAATGCTTATTACTGCATTTACTGATGTTAAAGTAATGCATTAATTAATACCTTATTTAACAACAACATCCTTAGTAAATGATAATTAAGTACCTTAGTTAAGGGTAATTAACTGTTAGTAAGTGCTTATTAATGCATTAACTAATGTTAATTAATGTACCCTTATTGTAAAGTGTTACCGACATACCTAATACACAAGAGACCAAAACAGAACAACAATGAAATAACTGACAAAGAGATAAACCAAAATAACTATATACCCCTATATAAGGAGTCCATGTCGCAGTTCATATGGAACAGGAGTCCCACTCTGGGACTCCTGTTACAAGAGGACTCGTTAACGTCGAGGGCATACAATATCGATGGTTCATAAAACTTAGCCTAGAACCCAGAGACGTATATAAAGATGGCTTTATATATGGCTCTGTTAGAACTGATTCTCGAGTGGAACCAGTTCTCAATCCCCATCCAAGGCAGGTTGCTAACGTTAGCTAGCCAGCATTGCTAAACATCACTCTTACACATAGCTTACCTTTCTTTGTGCTTCCTTTTTTAAGTGACAATAAAAGTTTGAAGTAGTCCCCACTGTCTCTGAAATCGAAGCACTGCAGTATTTACAAGAAGCTGTATGCATTCTTCTGGATGTTGTTTTACAAATATATTCTTTATGATTTTTTTAGCCTAATTGTATTACTGAAGAGATTTTGCAGACATCTTGTCCCGCTCCCAGACAAATGCAGGTCACTTTTTTGAGAGTGCGAGTGAAAGGGGGCGGGGATGGGTGACAGCGGTAATGAAAATACATAATTAGCAATGACCAATGAGTCACGTTATTGCTTGGATTTGAATCAGTACGTTTTACATCCAATAAAAGCAAGGATGTTAACAAAAAATATACAATATATTGGAAGAAGGTGCTGTGGACTAATGAAACAAAGATGGAGTTATTTAGAACAAGGGGCATTACAAGGGGTGTTATGCATGCAAAAAAAGACTACAGCATTCCAAGACAAAAAATTGCTACCCACAGTAAAATTTGGTGGAGGTTCCATCATGCTGTGGGGCTGTGTGGCCAGTGCCGGTACTGGTTATTTTTCATTTATTTGAGAGTCACATGGATTCTACTCAATATCAGCAAGTACTTGAGAATAATGTAAAGGAATCAGTCACAAAGTTGAAGTTATGCCTGGGCTGGATATTTCAACAAGACAACGACCCAAAACACTACTAAAAATCTACTCATCTACTCTGCATTTATGCAGAGGAACAAGTATAATGTTCTGGAATGGCTATCCCAGTCCCCAGACCTGAATATCATTGAAAATCTGTGGGATGATTTGAAGCAGGCTGTCCATGCTTGGCAACCATCAAACCTAACTGAACTGGAGATGTGGAGTAATGGTCCAAAATATCTGCATCCACAATCCAGACACTCTTTACAGGCTATAGGAAGCGTCTAGAAGCTGTTATTTCTGCTAAAGGAGGCTGAACTAAATATGGATGTGATATTTCTGTTGGGGTGCCAAAATTTATGCACCTGTCTAATTTTATTTTGATGCATATTGCACATTTTCTGTTCATCTAATAAACCTCATTTCACTACTAAAATATTACTGTGTCCTTCAGTTATTTGATATATCAAAATGAAATTGCTGATCCAAACACCCAGTTATTTACAAATGAAAATCATGGAAATTGTAATATAACTGTAATATTCCTTGACATGGGTAGTGGTCAAATATAATGTAATATCAGTTCCTTAGTTTGCTCTGTCTCTTGCCAGAGTGACAGATCTATTGAACTCTGAGGTAACAATTAGAAAGCTGTCTTTTTCCTATTAGACTGCTTAATAGGGGCTTTTATATCAGACTGACAATATACATACATGGGAAACAACTCCCTCCCTCTTTCCGAACTGAAAACTTAAAATGCATTATATGACATTTTGAGAATTTGTATTCAAAACTTGACTAAGGACTGTGACACAGGGCTGGGGAAATGTCCTATTCCGCCGCAGTGAACCAATTTTCACCTAGCTCATGTGGACTGATATTTTTGTGAGGGAGAGGCAGAACAGCTTGAGATTTCCTTTACTGTCTGTCTGCTCAGACAATACTATTCTCTCTGGCTTGAGCTCTCTTCTGTCTCTCTCCCTCTCTCATTGTCTTTGTTTCTCTCACTTCTTTTATGCCTCTTTGGTTTTTTCTATATAGATTTTTGTTTGTTTCTCTCTCTTTCTGTGTTCCTCATTCCCTATTAATTTTCCCCTCTCTTTCTCTGTCTGTTTCTCTTTTTCTCTCTTCCTCTGTGTCTTTCTATCACTTTGATGCTTTTGGTCTTTCACTTTCTTGCTCTTCCCTGACTGATGCCTTTTTTCCTATAGAATGAAAATGACACTCTCTTCTCTCCATGTGTTCTCTGACTTTATCAGTATGACAGGCTGACGAAAGGACACTGTGGAAAATAGGTTTTTATCTGTCTCTGGCAGCTTAGGGCCATCCATTGTAGCTAGCGTGGTGAAGGAGCGCAAGCTTGCAACTTCTAAATAACGGCATTAAAGCTGTATGGACGGAAATATTAATTGTGCACGGGAATTAAACAAGACATGTAAGAGAATGTGTCATTATACATTACTGTACTTTCTCTGTCCCCAGATTTGATTGAGGCTACTAAGGAGTCCAATGTGAACATCCCACAAATGGCAGACACGTTGTTCGAGAGGGCGACCAATGCTAGCTGGGTGGTGGTCTTCAAAGCCCTGATCACAACACACCACATGATGGTCGCAGGAAACGAGGTGAGTGACAGACCAACACCGCTCCTTTTCCTACAGGGCCTATACATATATTCATTGTATTGCACACGCTGAGCCTTGTAGTTGAGTGCTAACTTCTCATGTGTATTATGAATTTATGAATATTGTGAGTGGTGAAAAGTGCACAGCTGGGTTCACCCATTTTGGGAAATTTCTAAAATTAAATGTAAATGAATAGGTAATAGGAGTTTATAGCTAGTTAGTTACCGTAATGAATCATTTTTACTC
The DNA here is from genome assembly GCA_016801145.1 of Umbra pygmaea. NCBI lineage: Eukaryota > Metazoa > Chordata > Actinopteri > Esociformes > Umbridae > Umbra > Umbra pygmaea. The sequence goes on along the minus strand of JACXGM010017543.1, from coordinate 16,288 downwards.
ATTTTGTATTTCATGCATGAGCGGTTAGTTATACACTCCCTTTACCTGGTTAAACAAATGCTTGACCAAAAAATACAAATCTAAGATAGAAAGAGTGAGAGAGTTAGAACATGAGGGGCAGTAAGGGGAAGAGGGAAGGTGACCATTTTATAGTTACCACATCCTAGCACCATAACAAAAGCAACACACTTTCTGGCCACTTCATTAGGTACACCTGTTCAGCTGCTCGTTAATGCAAATATCTAATCAGCCAAACACATCAATGCATTGTCGAGACGATATGTTGAATTTCAAACCAAGCATCAGAATGGTGAAGTAATGTGATTTAAGGGACTTTGAACATAGCATGGTTGTTGGTGTCAGGCTGGCTGGTTTGGGTTTTTCTGAAATTTCTGATCTACTGGAATTTTCCTGCACAATCAATACTACAACACGTCGAATCTTGAAGCAGATGGGATACAGCAGCAGAAGACCACACTGGATGTCACTACTGTCAGTTAAGAACACCATAATTGGACAATAGAAGATTGTTAAATTGTTACCTGGTCTAATGAGTCTCAATTTCTGCAGCTGTTGTATCAATGGTTCAGGCAGGTGGTGGTGTAATGGTATGGGGGATGTTATCTTGGCACATTTTGGGCCTCTTAAAACCAATTGAACATTGTTTGAATGACACAGACTACCTGAGTGTTGTTGCTGACCATGTCCATCCCTTTATGACCACAGTGTACCCATCATCTAATGGCTACTTGCAGCAGGAAAACGTGCCATGTCACAAAGCTCACATATTTTCAAACTGTTTTTTGAACATGACAATGAATTACTTTTAATGAAATGGCTTCCACAGTCAAAAGAACAAAATCCAATTGAGCACCTTTGGGTTGTGGTGGAACGGGAGATTCATATCATGGATGTCCAACTAACAAATCTGCAGCAAATGAGTGATGCAATAATGTCAATATCGATCAGAATCTCTGAGGAATGTTTCCAGCACTTTAAAGAATGAAGGCAGTTCTGAAGGCAAAAGGATACCAACCTGGATACTAGCATGGTGTACCTAATGAATTTTGATTTAAACCAGATAATGTCTGACCAATCAAGTAACTTAATTTCAAACTACGTGTTAATGTCACCCCTCACTTTTTCACAGAAATAAAAGACTGGGGGTTGACCAGAGTTATTGTCCATCAAAAAGGAATGGTTGAATAGAGTGTTGACAGTGGGAAGTTTCTCCCTCCACTGCAGAATTGATTTGTTTCTTCGGATTTATTCCCCCATTTTCTTCCCATCCAATTTCATTTAACCTTTTAGCGTGCAGTATCCCGCCCGCGGGAGATTCCCCCCTCCGAAAAAAAAACTGGACTAAAATCACAGTTTAAAAGTCCATTTTTTAGGTTATATATACATGTTATATATCTACAGAAAGCTTGGACACTCAGGAATGTAGAAAATGTCTCAATTTTATAGTAGCTATAACAAAAATATTAATGTTCCATCATAATGTGAACTATGTGCCTTGTACACATGTGCCTCAAATTAAATCGAATGTCAAACTAAAAACAACAACTCATTTGTTGGGATATATATAAATATCTTATATGTCTTTAAAGCTTTGAATCTTGGGATACTAGCAAATATCTTGGTTTTAGTGTAGCTACAAAATCCACAACGTTACAATGAGTTAATATCAGCTACGCATCTTTGAAAACAAAGATGTTTGTTTTCACTTCATAGAAAATACATTAAGGAATAAAATCAAAGCTCACGAATGCAATATTTAAGTTATATATACATGTCTCATATGTCCTTAAAGTATAGAATGTTGGGGATCTAGCAAATATCTTGGTTTTAAAATAGCTATGACAACGAGATAATTATTAGTCATAATGTGACTTAAATGGCCAGTAACAAGCTGTTAGCCTGTTTACTCAGCTAGCCATTTTTGTACCTCAAATGAAATGGAATGCCAAAAAGAAAACATGGCTAACACACTCATTTTTTAGGTTATATATACAAGTCTTATATCTGTGTCAGAACCTGAATGTGACTTCATCTTGTGGCCAGACTGGGACATTGTTACATATTACATATTTCTCTTGGTTGTCTTGTCCTGTGTCTAATTCACCTCACTATCATCCAGCTGTTCCTTGTCTTTAATTACTGTGTGTATAAGTGTTCCCTCTGATCCCCATTGTCTTTGTGTGTCAATGTGAATATGTTCCGTGTCGCCTTTGTTGGAGAGAGAGAGCTGAGGAGCGGTTGAGTAGAATATCCAGTTACCGTATTGAGTGCCTTCACCACGTATCAGTGTCGTAACGTGTATATTGGTTAAGTTATATTCTGAAATGTATTGTGATTGCCTTCATGCCTGCACCACGGTAATAGTGTAGTAGGTGATTATGGACATTCTCAGAATGTAACATTGTATTTGCCAGCTCCTCTACATTCTGCACTGTCTAATAAATAACATCATGGCAAGACTCCTGCATTCTGCCTCCTAACCTCTACAACTGAACCAACAGTGTGACAATCTGCTTAAACCTTCTCGTTCAACATCAGTGCCTGATCTCACAAATGCTCGTTTGGCTGAATGGGCACATATTCCCACCAACATGCAGAAATTTTGCGGAAAGCCTTCCCAGAAGTGTGACGGCTGTCATTTTATTTATTTTACTTTTAACTTTATTTTACCAGACAAGTTGACTGAGGATATATTGCCAATAACAGCAATGATCTGGGGAATAGGGGCAAGAGGGAATGAATGAGCAAATTGAAAGCTAGGATGATTAGGTTTGCCATGATGGTATGAGGGCCAGATTGGAAATTTGTCCAGGACACCGGGGTTAACACCCCTACTTTTACAATTAGTGTAATGGGATCTTTTAGGACATATATACACACGTCTTATATCTTTACAAAGCTTAGAAAGTCAGGAATCTAGCAGATGTCTCCGTTTTACAATCGGTATAATGACCATATTATAACACAGCATAATGTGAGCTATGTGCCTAGTAAACAATGACATTATTTTTTAGCCTCATAGAAGATACAATGTGGATTCAAAGCTAACAAATGCAATATTTAAGATATGCAAATATCTCGGATTTAGTGTAGCTAAACGTTATGAGTGAAAATGTTAAGGGCATCCCATCAGCTACTACAGCCACCTAGCAATATATAGCCAAACCACATTGAGAAAATAACATATTGTACAAAAAGATATAGTACTTACAGTCAGAAATATGTCTTTTTGGTCATCAGAAAGTCCCAGGAATGACATAAAGCATAGTTTTCCCAGGTTGAATCCATCTTGTGTGAAAATGACAATTTCATGACTATACCTTTACGAGAATCTATTTTGAAACTAACTACAGGCGCTTTGTTTGTGAAACATGAAACACATTTCCGTACCAAATACGAATTTTCAAAATGTGTTAGCCTCTCATACTCTTTCATATACGTCATCCTTGAGAAACAGAGATGTTATAAAAGTGCAAGATAATCCTTTTTAACCAAAGTTAGAAAGAGATATTTGAATTCAGAGATTGGTAGTCTGTCTGCTGACCCGGGTGCAAACGTCATCACGTTGCTTGCGTTTCTTGTGAAAATATGTTTTTTTTATTAAAACTATAGCTCATCGGCTCATTCCAAAATGTTTCACATATGTTGCAATCCCCTGGAACACATGATTAGATGTGATTTCAGGACCATATCGCAATATATGGCATTGTAGTTGTCTTTCAAAGTCGATGTAGAAAAATAAAAACAGAAAATAATTATCCATTTTCTTTATTTCATCTTGTGCCCTATTCACTGTGTACATTTATTCGAAACACATTTTACATATCCAAGAAATTCAAAGTCTTTCTTTTTAAAAAACATCAACCATATGTATGTACTTTCTTCAGGTCCAGTGCAACAAGACGTTGGGTATGTTTTTTTAGGCAGAATTTGACAATCGGGGGCCGACCCTTAACAGGTTAAACCCTAACCATAACATGAACCATGTACCCTCACCCTAACTGTACCCTAACTCTCCTACCTAAATTATCTTTAAACTGCACCTTGATAAAAGAACCATCTGGCATTATATGCATTGGTAAATTTGCCCTATTATACCAACCAATCTCCTTCAACACCTCCCCGGCACTTTCCTCTGGCGTCCAAAAACAATATGCTACATTTTACATTGTGGGGAAACTCAGTTGAGCTGTCTCAGTATTGCACTGATTCAGGACAGAATACTGTAAGTAGCAGGGCTTAATTAAAACATGTTTATATAGAGGCCTTGGAGGGTCCAGCGGTCTGGGCTGGTGCATCTGGTTTGACAGCTGTTGCAGCAGTGTTAAGTTCGGACTACTTCTATTTCAGAAGAGGCTCTGTTCTCTCTCTGTTCTGTTGAATGACACATATACTTAATAAATATACATTTAAAATATGTGTTCATATTAATCACTAGATGCTACAGTGGCCATCACAGTCACAAGACTTGAATTCCATAGAAAATCTCTGTTGGGATTTGAATAAGGTGGTTGCAGCACTCAATCAAACCTAAGAATATTAGTGACCTGGAGGCAATCGCTCATGAGGAATGGGCTAAGATTCCTCAGGATCGCTGCTAGAGGCTGGTGTCTGACTCTGTATCTCATTTGCAGCAGGTCATAACAGCAAAAGGGTGCTAAAGATGCTAAAGATGCTTACCATGAAAGGGTTGAATAATTTTGAAACTGGAGAAGTCATTATGAGTAGAACTTTCAGTTTGATTTGGCAAACCATTTGAAGCATTCATTGTGTTGAGCTATTTCAATGGCTTTTTTTTTATTTGTTCATTGCAAACAGCTGAAAGTCTACATTTTGACAATAAACCTGATTTGCAATGGAGGTTGAGTTATTTTGATTATAACTCTATTATTCATTTGGTACGTGTACTTGTTTTTAATGATCTATTTAAACAAAGCACATTTTTTTTATGTTCTGGTTGTTTAGCATAACATACTTGATATTGGCTAAGCAGAGTTGTTGTTTCTTTAATCTGGTTTCCTCTTACTGGTGTGATATAACACTTATAATATTTCTCTTTCTCTTCCTCAGCGGTTCCTCCAGTTCCTTGCCACCAGAAACACACTATTCAACCTCAGTAACTTTCTGGACAAAACTGGCTCACATGGTGAGTTAACTCTCACTACAGCAAACAGGGTCAAGGCTAGCTGAATATAAAATCCTTGAAATTAATGATATGTGACTCCTGAACTATTAGTTTAAAAAAACATATATTTTCAGTGAACTAAGTGTACTAAAAGATCTATGTGAATCACTTTTGCGAAACAGAAAATCATGCAGACTTAGGCTGCGGTTGAAGTCTGAATTTAAAATGTTTCATCAACTGCTTGGCACATTTCAATAACAGTTGTCTAACTCAGATGTACAGTATGCCCAGGCTAACTGTAATTATAAAACGAATTGTGGAAGTATATATGTCTTCAAAGCAATTAATCTCAAGTAAATTCATGATTAAATATTTAACATTTAGAAAATATGTAACTTGTTGTCATCTAAGAATACCTAATGAGAATTAAACCATAATTCATAAAAATTATTGATTTACCTTTAAAAGCATCTCAGTGTGTCACGTATGGTGTGTGTGTGTAGAAGGGAGGGAGACCACAGTTAGGAGGACGTTTGTAGGTTTTATCAGTCAGATGTACAGCATCCCGAATAGTATAGATATAGGATGAAATCACACATATACAGTAGGGAGAACAAGTATTTGATACACTGCCGAATTTGTAGGTTTTCTTACCTACAAAGCATGTAGAGGTCTGTAATTGTCATCATAGGTACACTTTATCTGTGAGAGATGGAATCCAAAACAAAATGAAAGAAAATAACATTGTATGATTTTTTAATAATTAATTTGCATTTTATTGCATGACATAAGTATTTGATAAAGCAGAAAAGCAGAACTCAATATTTGGTAAAGAAACATTTGTTTGCAAATACAGAGATCATACATTTTCTGTAGTTCTTGACCAGGTTTGCACACACTGCAGCAGGGATTTTGGCCCACTCCCCCAACAATACCTTGTTCAGATTCTTCAAGTTTGGGGGCTGTCACTGGGCAATACAGACTTTCAGCTCCCTCCAAAGATTTTCTATTGGGTTCAGGTCTGGAGACTGGCTAGGCCACTCCAGGACCTTGGGCTGCTTCTTACCGAGTCACTCCTGATACACTCCTTTTCGCATGGAGCCTGCCAGAGAAGGCTGTGGTGAAGGCAGCATAAGCTTGATGGTTACTCCAGGCCCCATGGGAGGTGGAATATCGGTATTCACCCACCAAGGTGTAGACGTCGGTACCCACAGGGCCATATTATCCATCGATGCTGCCTGTTCCAATGGCACTACCCTTACAACCCCCTGATGATAGTCACCGGCAGAACTCTATGGAGGAGTGACATTACCTGGTGGCAATACAGGATCCTCACCCCTATAGCCCCCCACAAAAAAATTCCTTGGCGAAGCCCCGCTCCTCGAATCCAACATCCTCCTCATCCGAGGAGAGCAGACCCGGGTCCTCGTCATGGTATAGGTGTTCCCAGAGGTCTGGTGTAGATGGTAATCTCCCCAGAGCCACATTGGCAGAGTAGCCAAATGTTCCGCTGAGTCGCCAACACTCCGCGTCAGGTGTCTCAGTGTCGAACTTCACCCCTCCTATGAAGACCGACGGAAGGGTGAGCGCAGCTGGTTTTTCCTTCCTCCTCGTATGTCTTCAGTCCTTCCTTTTGTGGTGGTTCATTATCCTATTGTCATTGTGTGTTTTTCATTCAAGAATTTATACTATATTATAATGGACTCTCTACGTCGTATCCTCGCCATGTTACTTGCGAGATGCAAATAGACATACATATATACATCTGCGTATTTCCAGGTAGATTGATACTCGCAATCTGGGCCGCAATTAAGAGCTTAGTATAGCCGCCTGAAGTTGTGCCTTGTTATATATGTGTGATTTCGTCCTATATGTATACTATTAGGGATGCTGTACATCTGATTGATAAAACCTGCAAATGTCCTCCTGCTTGTGATCTCCCTCCCTTAAACACACACACATTATATGTGACACAGTGATTAGAATCGATATAGTCAAACTTAATGATGGCTATCAAAATGATTTGAAATAATTTTAAGTCAATTGAATTCTGTGCACGTGACAAATACATTTTATTTTTTATTTAATTGCGTTTTTTGTGGCTTCGGTGTCACCTGTTGTGCTCCATTACATACCGTAGCTTGCTCTCTCGCTATCTCTCTCCGTTGATCTCTTAGTTTCTGTGTGTGTGTGTGTTCATGACAATGGAACATTGTACTGGCAGTTCTATTATTTGATGAAATGGGTAGGCTACAACGTAGAAGAGAGAAACTGGAACTGGTATCTGATCCTATTAACGCTAGAATCAATCTTCAAAAACTAGATATAGTATCTATATTTTTAGATCAATCTTCGAAGGTTTGTCAGACAAAATTAACCTGTTGAAATACCACAAATAGACTATTGCCTAAACTCAGTAGAAGTGACTTTCCATATCTGGTGCTCTCGGTGTAATTTTGCATGTGAAAAAAGGAGTCAGTCCAGCATGGTATTTCTAGCTACTGGGAAGGGTGTTATGCTCTATTCTATTGTTTATGTATTCACATTGAAATTCAAATGTTGATTTGAGCCCCACAACTGTGTGTATTAGCCCCAATGTAGTTTAGCCAAAATAAATACTCTGGCGCCGCCACTACATTTCCCCAACCATACACAACACACACTGAAAGAATAAAGCAAAAAAAATAAACACACACACAAACAGACCAGGACAAAACAAAAGAAATTAAAAAAGGAAAGGTTAAAATAAACACATATTTTGAAAGATGAACAAGGCTAACATCTAATGGAACCACTGCAGTAGTCTCTGGAGGCCCTCAAAGTAAGAAATAAAAGCCTGCTACCTATTAAAAAATGTATTTGTTGTGCCCCGAAAAGAATACCTAATCTTTTCTAGTTGCAGAAAGAACATAACATCTCTGAACCTTTGAGAAACTGAGGGAGCCACAAAGAATTCCGTTAAAGGAGAATTCTAATCTTTTCCCCATTTTCCTACTATCGGAGCTAACTCTGTCTATCGCCACCCCCCACCACTCCTCCATGAGTTCAACACCCATTTCCTGCTCCCAAGCAGATTTGTTTGTTGGTGGAATGTTTGTTGAAACCCATAACCCATTAATAGACATGAGTGATTACTCCTCTCTGTCTGGGTATAAGAGTCAATAGAGCATCCCAGGCCTGGTTTGGAGGTCAGGAAAGACAAAAAATTTATGGAGGCAGTGTTTAGAGGCCAGATCAGGGAAGCTAGAGAAAACACCATTGTCATAAAGGTAATGGAAGGTTTTAATACTGTTCCCTGCCCAGTGAGAGAGGGCATTGTCAATAAGATAATTTAAAATGGCACCGGATCTGGTACCAAATCTTTAGTTTGGACTGTACTACAGGATTACCAGTGTAGCGAGAGGGGGACATTGGGAGAGCAGAACACTATAAACCCTTTAAAGTTGTAGACGTGCATAATAGTATCTCTAGGTGGCACCAAAGAGTACTTTGAGCAATGAACATGCAACCTGAATGGGAGCTTCTGAAAGTTGGCTGCCAAATAGTAATAAAGAAAACTGGGAAGTGCAAGTTCCCCACCAAATTTGCATGTCTGAAGGAAAAACCTACTGAATCTCCCCAAATAAATGATGTAACAACCTGATAAATTGAACAAATATATATAATTGCACTACAAGGCAGCAACTTAGCCCAATATGCCATGCAAAACCCTGATGTGGAATTTTTTTAAAGAACTCAGATGGAAATCCATCTGGACCTGGAGCTTTGCTGATTTGATTATATTTGATAGCCTCAACAATATCTTCAAGTCTCAAGGGGGTGTCAAGGCCCTCTGTAATGTCACCGGGAACCGTGGGAGTCACCAAACAATCAAAAAAGTCTTATTGGTAGTGTCTGATGACTTTACTCGATGTGTAAATTGAGGAAGAGAAAGATGTAAAGGTTTCAAACTATTTTTTGACAAGCTGTACTGAATGAGCAGAGTGCTGTCACCTAACAATAAGAGTGGCTTAACTAGAAAGCAGGATTTCTAGCATTCACCAAATAAATAGCAGTGATTTACCATGAACATTTTTCCTGTGTCAAAGTCATCCTGGGAGAGTTGTCAATGTTCGAGTACGTGTCCTTCACTCTCAAAGCAGAAATACCAGTGTTGTGTTGATGTTAACAATCTATTCACCACCAAAACAACTTTCAGCCTTCCTTTCAGAATTCTTTGAACTAGTGTCACAGACATGATACAAATTCATATATGGACCACTACTGTGTATTTTATGCTGTCCACCTAACTGAAACCAGGAACAAGGTACAAAATGTAATCAGAAAACGATACCTAAATGAAGTAGCAGAAGAAAACTTTTCATAACTTTTAGATACACTTGATTCCAGTACTATAACGATTCCCTTCCCCCACCGGCCTGGATCTGGAGTGGACACTTGGGACATTTTCTGTTGACTGTCATTCTAGGTTTCTTATGAGTTCATGTATAGTCTGTTTGTGTTTTGGTTCCTTTGGCCTCTGCTTCCCTCTTGTGATCTTGTACTGTCATCTGTCTTATGTTTTGGTAGTTGATGTCTATGCCATTAGTCCCAGCTGTATTTTGTTTTAGTGATGTCTTGCCTTATTTAAACCCCAGTGTTTCATGTTCCTTTGCTGGCTCATTAAAAAGCTCTGGTTTGACAATCTTCTTGCTCTTTTCTGCTTTGTCCTGTAATTACCGGTGGTTAAGCATTATAACTCTATCTTTATCATTTGCGTAAACTGTTTGGTTTCTAGTCCTAGTTATGTCTTTAGTTCCTTTGTTTTTGTATTCAGTAAATCAGGAGTTTGTATTCTGCCCTGCGTTTTGTTCTGTTATAGTTTTCCTAAGAATAGGCACTTTTCTACTTCGTTTTTCTTTCTTATTCCTTTGGCTTAAATAAATAATATAATATATATATTCTTGAGAAGACCAGGTGTTATTTGTCTATGCCCTGAGGCCAGTCATTACAGAATGAGTCAGCCTAAACTTAACTAAGGCTATGAGGAAGCCGTCTTACAGTGGATGGGTCCAGGAGGACATGCCATGGGACCTGTACAACGCTTCCTGTTAATAATTTTGTGTGGAGCAAACGGCAGTAGATGGCGACTATATATTGCCACGGATAGTCTTTGAGACTTCCAGCCCCTGTCTCAAGAAGGCTGCCAGCCCCCATTCCAATATGGCCGATCCCAAGAAGGCCACACAGAGTCCAAAGATGGCCGATCCCAAGATGGCCGCCCAGAGTCCCAAGACGGCCAATCTCAAGACGGCCAATGGCCCCAGTTCCAAGATGGCCACCGGACCCAGTTCCAAGATGGCCACTGGCCCCAGTTCCAAGATGGCCACCGGCCCCAGGTCCAAGATGGCCACCTGCCCTAGTTTTAAGATGGCCACCGGCCCCAGTTCCAAGATGGCGACCGGCCCCAGGTCCAAGATGGCCACCTGCCCTAGTTTTAAGATGGCCACCGGCCCCAGTTCCAAGATGGCCACCGGCCCCAGTTCCAAGAAGGCCACCGGCCCCAGTTCCAAGATGGCCACTGGCCAGAGTCCCAAGATGGCAGAAGTTCCCGGTCCCAAGACAATCGAAAAGGCAACCAGCTCAGGTTCCAAGATGGACACTAGACCTAATTCAAGGAAGGAACCTCCCAAGAAGGATCTCCCCTCAGCCCCAGTCCACCTCACCATCCATCCTTGACATTTGGTCCGTTGTAAGAAACAATCCTGAGGTGGATCAGGACTATCACGATTGGCTTAAAAAGATGTACCTCAGCAGGCGAATACCCTGAAGTGTGTCGCCAGTTTTTTGCTTGGAGAGCGGGTTTTGGGTCACTCAATGAGGATGCTGGGAAGTTTTCGTTGAAACGGGTGCTGGCCCGTTCACCCCACCTGTTGACTCTCCTTGAAGCTCCCGCTCCACGGCCACCAGAGGCTGGACCACCAGAGGTCTCCCCCATCTCCAGCCACCAGAGGCCACTCCCGCTCCTCCTCGACCACCAGAGGTTGCTCCCACTCCTCGACAACCAGAGGTCACTCCCGCTCCTCCTCGACTACCAGAGGTCACTCCCGCTCCTCCTCGACCACCATCGAGGTTGCTCCCGCTCCTCCTCGACCACCCGAGGTCGCTCCCGCTCCTCCTCGACCACCCGAGGTCTCCCCCGCTCCGCCTCGACCACCCGAGGTCTCCACTCCGCCTCGACCACCAGAGGTCTCCACTCCACCTTGACCAACAGAGGTTTCCACTCCGCCTCAACCACAAGAGATCTCCACCTTGACTCGACCACCAGAGGTCTCCACCTTGCTGACCACCAGAGTTCCCTTCAGATACACAATCCCCTGAAGAAAATGCCCTGCTCCCTGAGCCTTGCCTTGTCACCGAGCCAGAGCCTTGCCTTGTCCCCAAGCCCAAGCCTTGCCTTGTCCCCGTTCCTGAGCCTTGCCTTGTCCCCGACCCTTGCCTTGTACCCGAGCCTTGCTTTGTACCCGAACCATTGGCTGTCCCGGTCCCTGAGCCTGCCCTGGTCCCTGAGCCTGCCTGAGTCTCCGGGCGTGTGCCTGCTCCAGTCCCCACGCCAGTGTCTGCCCCTGTCCCCGTGCCAGTGCCTGCCCTTCTCCCCATGCCAGTGCCTGCCCCTGTTTCCATGCCGTGCCTACCCCTGTCCCCGTGCCAGTGCCTGCCTCTGTCCCTGTGCCAGTGCCTGCCTCTGTGCCAGTGCCTGCCCCTGTCTCGGTAACATTGTCCGCCCCGGTGCCTGGGTCTCTCTCTGTCTCTGTCTGTTTCTCCGCTTCTGTGTCTATGTGTTTGGTGTCTGTCCAGGTGCCTGTGCTACATCCACCTTCATCTGCCCGACCTGTGCTCCTGCCTCGGCCTGACGAGCCTCCACCTGCCTGGCCGCCGCCTTCCAGTCCGCTGCTGCTGCCTCCGCCTTCCAGGCCTCAGCTGCAGCCTCCACCCGCCGGACCTTCGCTGCTGCCTCCGCCCGCTGGTCCTTTGCTGCTGTCTCCGCCTGCCGGACCTTTGCTGCTGCCTCCGCCTGCCGGTCCTTCACTGCTGCCCCCCGCCTACCGGGCCTTCGCTTCTGCCTCCGCCCGCTAGGCCTCTGCTTCTGCCTCCGCCCGCCGGGCCTCTGCTTCTGCCTTCACCCGCCCAGTCTCCTCCTCAGCCGAGTCATGCCCGGTCTCTGCATCGGCCACCTTCTGCCTGGCTCCTGCTGCCGCCCTCGTTTCCTCGACCTTCATCTCTGCCCAGGGCGGCCTGGCATCTGCCTTGGTCGGCCGGGTCTCTGCCTCGTTCTCCTCCTGCCTGGTCTCCCTTTTTGTTTTTTTTGTTTTTTGGCACCTCTGGGAGCTGCACCTTGGGGAGGGGGTTCAGTAACGATCCCCTTCCCCCACCGACCTGGATCTGGACTGGACTCTTAAGAAATTTTCTGTTGACTGTCATTCTAGGTTTCTAATGAGTTCATGTATAGTCTGTTTGTGTTTTGGTTCCTTTGGTCTCTGCTTCCCTCTTGTGTTCTTGTACTGTCATCTGTCTTATGTTTTGGTAGTTGATGTCTAGGGCATTAGTCCCAGCTGTATCTCGTTTTAGTGATGTCTTGCCTTATTTAAACCCCAGTGTTTCATGGTCCTTTGCTGGCTCATTAACAAGCTCTGGTTTGACAATCTTCTTGCTCCTTTCTGCTTTATCCGGGAAGTCAGCGTTTTTCAGCCCTCTCCTCGGGGCACACAGTTTAGCTGTAGCCGCTGAACTAGCTCACCATATTCATTAATCAAGGGCCTGATAATTAGCAGATGGGTTGAATCAGGTGTGCCAGCTCAGAAATTGATAAAATACATGGAACGGCTGGTGTTCCCCGAGGAGAGGGTTGAAAAACACTGCTGTAAGTACCGGTGGTTAAGCATTATAGCCTTTATAATATCTTAATCATTTGCGTAAACTGTTTGGTTTGTAGTCCTGGTTATATCTTTAGTTCCTTTGTTTTTGTATTCAGTAAATCAGGAGTTTGTATTCTGCCCTGCGTTTTGTTCTGTTATAGTTTTCCTAAGTATAGGCGCTTTTCTAGTTTTGGTTTTACTTTCTTATTCCTTTGGCTATTCTTGAGAAGACCCAGTGTTATTTGTCTATGCGCTGAGCCCAGTCATTACAAGTACAAGCAACACAATGCATGAGATAGTAAATTAATGAAATAATAATCTGACAAGTGCTCTAGATAAAGTAGCCCAAATTCAAGTAAAAAAGAGGTTAAAAGTAGCCCAAATTCAAGTAGAAAAAGAGGTTAGGAGAGAAAACAACACCATACATAAACAACTTGTCCGGGAACCAAAAAGAGCAAATAGGGCATATGAAAGAAAATTGAGAAAAATTGGACTTCAGGTCCATCAAATTATCTACAAAAAATCCTTAACAACCTACAATAACACTGCACGTGCTGCAAGAAAGTACCACTTTTCCGGGATCATTATAGAAAGTAGAACTAACCCTATATTACTATTTTCAACCATAGACAAACTGCTAAACCCTGCCGCTATCCCTAAATTGACCAGCCAAGCCTGTAAAACTAAATCCAAGGTGCTTGCTGCTTTTTACAATAACAAAATCACAGCCATCAGAGCCAGTATTACTACAACAAATCTAAACTTCCCAAGCAAACCCTGTGAAAAGAACATGAAGATATTTAACAGCATTGCTACTGCCAACCTGCAAAAGAGTATTAGAGAGAATAAATCTACCACCTGCAGTTTTACAGAAATCCTATAGTACTACTACTGTAGTTTGCCCCAAAAGGGAAAAAATCAGCACAAGCCTTGGTAATGTGACTTTTCTGATCAAACCTGAAGAAAGGAGCTTACATTTTATCATAGAATCTGACCTAAGTTTTACCCCACACCTAAACAGAATGACCAAAACCTCTAACTTTCACCTCAAATAAAGTAAAGTTCGACCATTCATAATCCAGTAATATACAGAGAAACTAATTCACACATTTATTACAACTAGATTGGACTACTGCAACGCCCTCCTTACAGGTCTCCCCAAAGTCCTTACAGAAGATTTAACTCATCCAGGACTCAGCAGCGAGACTCTTAACAAAAACAGAGAGGCGAGAACACATTACTTTAGTTCTGATGTCATTACACTGTCTCCCAGTTCCCTGAGGGGTTGATTTTAAGGTTCTCCTGTTTGTTTATAAAACTCTAAATGGCTTAGGACCAGCCTATTTTATATGTTCCACTAATGGCACTCAGATCTTCTACAGCTAACCTGCTAAGGGTACAAAACCCCATTTACAAAACAATTGGAAGTGGTCTTCCTGCTGCCTTTTTTAACTCTGCTTCCAAAACCGGCTCAAAGTTTTTAACATCCGACCTGCCACCACCTCAGTTGAGGTTGTGTATCTTTGATGATTTTAATGAGCTCCAATAGCAATGTACACTGGTTTCAACAATGATGAAAATGGTATTCAGTGGAATGTTGTTTTGACAGAGAGATGTACAGGTACTACAGAGGTGACATTGGCCTGTTTTTTCATCCCCAGGCTACGACATGTCTACATTTATCAGACGGTACAGTCGGTATCTCAACGAAAAGGCGTTTGCCTACAGACAGATGTCCTTTGACTTCTGTAGAGTCAAGAAGGGGTATGTTGAGTCTCAATCACTCTCATTAAATTTCAACAATTATTTTTTAATGTAATTGTTTTTTTTCTGTTTAATAATATATATATATATATATATATGTATATATATATATATATATATATATATATATATTAGTAATACCTATAGACCTCTTAAAATAAGTATATTTTACCTGACCGTCCTAGCTAAATCTGAAATGTCACCATTTTCACCTGTCCCAAATTTAAATTAGTGAAAATGACTAATGATTGATGATGTAGGGGCTGATTAAACCATAATTAAATCCATAAGTGACCAGATTATTGTCAGTCAAGGACAGGTATTTGCCTTTGACATCATGTCATGTGTTATGTACATTATTTGGGATTCTAAATTAATGTAATGTTCTCTACATGTCTGCATGTCTGCATGATATTATACTTTCCTCCAGTGCCTATGTCCTTCTCTCTGAATGTTCATCTTTCTGTTTCAGAGCGGAAGGGGTAATGAGGATGATGCCTGTGGACAAGCTGTTGAAAGGAATGCCGACTCTACAGAGCCAGATAGATGCCTTGTTGGAGTTTGATGTATGTATGACGGTGGTGATAATGAGGAGGAGGATGGTGATAATCCTGGGGCTATTGATAATGAAGATTACATGGTTGCTAACAGTAGTGAGGATGATATGGAAGCGAATGATAATGCAGTTACTATGTTGGCTAATGATAATGAGGATGATATGGATGCTAATGATATTTAGGATCAATGGATACAAATGATAATTAGGATGAATAGATGCAAATTATAATGAGGATGATATGGATACTAATGATAAAAAGGATGATATGGATGCTAATGATAACAAGGATGATATGGATGGTAACGGTAATGAGGATGATATGGATACTAATGATAATGAAGATGATATGGATGCTAAATATAATGAGGATGATATGGATGCTAAAGATAATTAGGATGATATGGATACTAAAGATAACGAGGATGATATGGATGCTAATGATAATGAGGATGATATGGATGCTAAAGATAAGGAGGATGATATGGATGCTAAAGATAATGAGGATGATGTGGATGCGAAAGATAACGAGGATGATATGGATGCTAAAGATAATGAGGATGATATGGATGCTAAAGATAATGAGGATGAGATGGATGCTAATGATATTTAGGATCAATGGATACAAATGATGATTAGGATGAATGGATACAAATTATAATGAGGATGATATGGATGCTAATGATAAAAAGGATGATATGGATGCTAACGATAACAAGAATGATATAGATGGTAAAGATAAAAAGGATAATATTGATGCTAAAGATATTGAGGATAATATGGATGTTAAAGATAATGAGGATGATATGGATGCTAAAGATAATGAGGATGATATGGATGCTAAAGATAATGAGGATGATGTGGATGCGAAAGATAACGAGGATGATATGGATGCTAAAGATGATAAGGATGAAATAGATGCTAATG
>JACXGM010017542.1:0-19663 GCA_016801145.1 Umbra pygmaea | reverse complement strand
TTACAGGACCTCATGGACATTTTAGAAAACATCACTGACTGACAGCAGAGAAAACAGGCCACTTTACGTGGCTGGAGACTAAATGAGTTCTGAAATATGTATAAAAGTTATCATATTGCACAATCAACTTCAAAATATAAATAAACTAATTTGTTAATCCGTAAATAGGCCTAAACTAATTCGTTAATAAATCTTATTTTACATGAATATTTCCTAATAACGCATTGTTTCAGACACAGATAAATGTGTCTGGGAGAGGGGTTGGGGGGAGCATTTTTTGGTCTTGCCTAAGGCGGCAGAACGTCCGGAACCAGCCCTGCCGACACTGACCAAGTGACAACGAGTGACATCATAGGGTCATTCAGGGTCAAGACTCGCGGTCACGGGGAAAATGCCAATCGTCTTAATAAATAAATAACAACTGTCCTCATCATGATGCCTGATAAAGAGCGTTGTAGGCCCATTTCTTTTTATTTATTTATGTTATGTTACTTTTGATGTGTGTTTTTTTCAGCTAGCAGTGACTCTAGGGGGCCCTCTGCTGGGCACGGGGCCCTTTGCAATTGCAAAGGTCGCTTAGTGGCTGCGCCGGCTCTGCTGCTAGCCCTCACACCTGCTGCACTAGATGAGGTTGTCCTGAGTCTGCTAGCCCTCACACCTGCTGCACTAAATGAGGTTGTCCTGAGTCTGCTAGCCCTCACACCTGCTGCACTAGATGACTTAGAATAGTTTGAGAAGTAGAATGACTGGGCACAGACACCGACAAGAAAAACTTGCTATTTTCAACTCACCGAAGATTATCTTTCACAGTATTATGTTTTTGTGTACAGTTTTCTCCTTTCCCAATTGGTCAGGTCCAACTCGCCCTGATCCTGCATTGCCAGCATCTCCTCAACAGGTATGGGATGACCGAGGGCACTGACATGCTTCCTTATTAAGATCAGGGGGAGCAAGCACATGTCGCTAAGCCATCCCATTATTACCACACTACTCGCTCAACATGGAAGCCTTTAAAGTTAGTTGTCAGACTTACAATCTTATCCCCAGGCAGTGAAATATTTTGCCCATCCTCATTTTTACAAATTGCTAACAGGCATGGGGTTTAGGCAATACATGTTGGTCCTACAGACGTCCTCACAAGTAAAACAAACGTGTGTTTGTGTGTTAAACTCAAACGCAGAGATACAAAACCACATGACCAGAATGAACAAACAGGTGCACAATACACACATACAGACACAGAATAAATAAGTGTGTGTGTGTATGTGGAACAAGTTTGTTTATTTGTGTGTGCAACATGTTTTCTGTCCTGTAAACAATGGAATGCACATCACCCGAGTTCACACTCTCTGGTCTTACATAGGCAACAATGTACCAGCATCCAGTGGAGGTTGCACAGGTGGTCCCGTCTACAGGAGAGCAGGACAGGAGTACCGTACCAACAGGAACAAGAATGCAAATCCAACTTCTGACATGATCTAAGCTGTTGTCACCTGATCAGGCAACTAGAGGACTCCAAAAAAGAGATACGCAACCAAATAAACTACACAGCAATCCCGGAAACAAGGTGAAAGTGACCATGATGGCCCTGTATAGGTTACTGCTTCCTCTTCAACGGTACCCCTCTTCCTTTCTCTGTGCACTAACCAGAGCACATGCATACAATCTCTCCTCCCACTAAATGGTCATCCAATTCTCTTTGCTCTAGGAAAGGTTACATGTCCACCATTTGATAACTTAGTCTTCTCCACCCCTGCTCTCCTCCTTCACCCCAGTGTGATTGATGATCCCAGATCTCAGTCCGATTGTTTGTTTATCTATAGAGAACTGCCTGATAAAAACTGAACTGTCCTGTCTCACTTGCCAAATCTCCCACAAGATGTTCCTTCACAAGACAGACAATTAGCGCTGTGTTATATTTGGTATAGCTCCTAATGCTGTACCTTTCCTTTAGCTCTTCTTTCAGACCTGTAACATTCCTAGTTCTTCTTGTGCTCTAGCTACTATTTCTAATGTTATCCTGGGAGCTTTAGAATGAGCCGTGGATCTAGGGAGTTCAAAGCCACACAGGAATACCAAAAACTGCCTTTAAATATAGAACTCTGATAACGTCTGGGAACTGGGAAAATAGCCAACATTTCTGAACACTAAAAGGCCACTGTGGTTCAATGTTTACACCATAACCGCTCCATGTTCTTTCCACTTTCTATTGGAAGCACACAAGTAAAACCCTTGTCAGAGATAAGGAGTCTTAAAGACATTGGACTCCTCATGACACCACAAAAGTCGAGTAGCCATAGACATCGAACACTTCAGAAAAAAGGTTTCATATCGATGACACAAGAAACCTCAGAACTTCAGAAGGGTTGGGTTTGTATACTTCAGAGTTGTTGCTCAATAGCTAGTACATCAGAACACTTGTACAACCCCAATTCGGAAAAAGTTGCAACGGCATGGAAAATGCCAATGGAAACAGAGGAGTGATTTGTAAATGTACTTTGACGTATTTAAACAAAAAACATATTAAGATAAGGTATTTCATATTTTACCTAGTCAACTGCATAGTTTTTTGAGGTAAAAGTTTATTTTGAAATTGATGCACGCAACATGTTCCAATAAAGTTGGAACCGGGGCAATTTAGGACTTACAGCAATGTGACAAGTTCAAATAAGAAGGTAATTGTGATGATGTGGTGAATAGAAGACAGGCGCAGGTTGAAATCCACAGAAGGACATTATTTGAATAATACAGCAAACAAATGGTCAAAGGCTCACAGTGTTACAAAGAACTCCCGCTGTAATTGGTAACATCCATGTGGACAGATGGACGGGATAATATACTGCGTAACCGTGAAGAAACTATAAACTAGCACGAGAGACAAAAGGTAGAGCATTTTTTCATGTCTTCCATACAGCAATCTTAAACAGAAAATCAACAACCAACACTGCACAACAGAACATAGGCAACTTAAATGTCTTCTTGACCACATAGCCTACTGGTGTGTAACCAAATGTCAGGTCATGTGTGCGTGATCAAGACCCTGGAGAGTCGGAACGCCGGATCCGGACCGGAGCGTTCGTGACAGTAATGTGAAACAGGTGAGGCAACAGTAATCATAGTACAGTATATAAGAAGCCTCCAAACAAGGCCATGTCCTTCAAGAGCAAGGATGGGTCTAGGCTCGCAAATCTGCCAACAGATGCGTCTATTAATCCAACACTTTGAGGACAATATTCCCCAAAGACATATTTTCAGAACTGCCTGTATCTCCCTCCTGAAAAAGTTAGACATAGTCTACTATATAACAGTGCCATCCGGTTTGTCACTAATGACCCATTTAACACCCACTACTGCGACCTATATGCACTAGTGCCCGTATTACAAGCGCATGGTTGCATAAGCAGAGTATGGTTGCTAGCATGGCCTGCCTGCGCATTATGAAGCACAAAATAAGTCAATAAAGTACAGTTGCGCAGCTGAGGACATGCATAATGGGTGAATGGGGGAAAATGCTAAACTTAACCAACTGATGTCTTCAGTTCCCAAACACTTAATAAGTGTTAATAAAATAAAATGTGATGTTACACAGTGGTTAACAGTCGACTGTCCCGAGTTTGTTGGGAGTGTGTTGCAGTCATCAGATTTAAAAAAATAACTTTCATTCACAAACTAAAACATTACCTAATGTGTTAATAATGCATTTTCAACATAGACCAGATTGAATTTCATTTTCAAATAAATCTTTTAATTTGTTTTTTTTGCATTTTCCATACTGTCCCAACATTTTTGGAATTGGGGTTTTACATCAAACACAGTCGGTCATCTCAGACAGGCTGGCCTGCACGGACCTTTCACCGCATGGACTTGATTCTTCTCTCCAGTTGTCTCCCAATAAAACTTGCCAGCATTATGTCATGGCTCCACCCTGAGCAAAGCCCTAAAGGAACAGCCTCCAGGCAGAGAGAGAGGAAGAGAGAGACTGTTCTACTACTTAATGACAGTCTCCTTCCTGTCTAATAGCTTTCCATCGCTCCTTTGCCTCATAAATGCACTGCAGAGTGGATATATGTTGATCCAACTCTTCCCTTTAAGTCCAGACAGATCTATGGCCATGGAATACAGGACAAAGAAATAGAATAAGCTTGTGAAACAGAGTTGGACTGGCATTCCATAACTTGCTGACATCCCTTTACCCTCTCTTACCCGTCCTCATTAAATCATTAAAGATCTGAGAGGACTAAAAGAACAAAAAGAGTATGAAAACTGAAGTTAGCTTTAACCTGGCAGCCCCGGACACAATCTTTAGAAACCATGAAGACACTGTTTTGCTTTCCTGGCTTGCCGAGGCTTGTGGAGGTAACACATCAAGCAGCCTTTTTTTCTCAATTTACAATCTAAGAAAATCTTCACAAACTGGGCACATATACTGGGCCTGGGGGTGTATCCATCTCCGACTCATTTTTATAGTGCGTAGCTTAACCATTGTGAATTGTGTTGTTGTATAGGTACTGTTATGCTTTGTGCATCGGTCACATATGTATATTCTAGGCATTTAGCAGGTACTCAACAACACTGTAAACAATAGTGGCTTACAAAGTGCTCGGAATGGGATTCCTGTACACCTTGACCAGGGTTTATTCAAAGCCATGGTTCAGACCCACAGGTTGGTCACAGGAGGTTGATATTGGCTCACAGACGGGCCCTTGCATCAAGTTATTTGTTTTCCTAAAAACATATACATCAAATTTTGGCAGAAGTGTCTAGGAATTAGATTTTTTTTAGCTGCATTTTTATTCTACATCTCTGTCTGCTGACTACATTCACCTGGTACAATTTTACATACAACAGAAATTAGGAAATGTTGCGTGTGTGTTCTGTAATTTGTAGATGCTAGCTAGATGCACTGCCAAATAATGGATAAAAATAAAGTTTACCAGGTAAGCTGATTAAATAAATAAATGAGAATTGATTCATATTTGCAATCCTAAATTGGCCAAGTAAAGAATGACAGTGCCAAGATGACAGAAAGTTACATAAAGAATACAGAAATGTTAAGCATTAAGTGTGACTGCTAAAACTGAAATGCCAACTGGCTATGCAAAAATGAAAGCAAAAAGCTGCAACGAAAATACAGCTGCAACCTTGCAACACAAGCAGGAACCAGAGAAAAAAAAAAAATTATCACTTTCACACTATAAGTAGAATTATTATTTTTCCTCAATTAGCCATGAAATTCCAGGAATGAATTGCAAGTGGTTTAATGTCATCTCAGACTGTATTTAAAAGGGTTTTGAGAAAATAAAATTGTTTTGTTACTACTAGTAATACTACTGCTGCTACTAATAATAATAATATACATTTTGTGAATGTGCTTTTGTTTCACAATGGTTTATCATTTTGAAACAGTGGGTTTTCTGAAAACAATATAACAAATTCACTAGACAATTTCCCAATTTGAAAAGAACTAGCTCTCACTTGTAGCAATAACAATTAAACCAACATTTCCATCCTACAATTTTTATTTTTATTTTATTTATTTAACCTTTATTTAACCAGGTGAGCACGTTGAGAACACAAGCTACACAATCCTGTACCTGCAGCCATATCCAAGTTTTTGTTTCCACAATTGTTTAAAAGTTATGAAATTTACCATGAAGTGTTCAGAGACAGTATCTTGCTATTTTCTCAATGCATACACTCTGTGGATAGTGGCCTCCACATGTAATGACACCATTGGTAAATATGCGCAAAATCGCCTTCATTAATAATATGAACAGACATCTAAACTTTAACTTAAGTAACCTGTATTTTTGCTCTTGTGGAGGCTGTGGTATATTTGTGTGTGTGTGTGTGGGTTGGGGGGAGGGGCAGGCAAGGGCTCTTAATTGTTTCCTTTAAAAAAAATGCAAATGTAGATGTTTGGTCCTTCCTGAAGTGGCAGGAATCTGAGCTGCGTTCAGTAGCCTACAATGTTCTATTATGTCATGTTTAGCTAGAAATATGCTATGTAGTTAAAACATGCCCCTTACCAATATTACAGACCCCTACCTCGAGAATTAGTGAAAATCCTATTGACCAATGGCCCCTGAGCCCCTGAATATGCAACACAAACCTACGCCCTTGAACATACCCCTCCTTCAGATGAATCCAATTTGTATATATTTCTCCAGTACTGTATAATATAGAGGACTAAGTCTGCCAAAATAAGAAATAAATTAAGAATGTGGAAATACAGAAATAAATATAAACAGAAATAAATATATACAGAAATAAATAAATACAGAAATAAAAGGATATGGAAATAAATAATATAAAACTAAATAAATACAGAAATAAATGATCACGGAAATAAAAAAATTGGGAAATAATATTGATTAATAAATGTATAATTTTATATTTTTATGTATATATTTATGTATAAATATTTTTATTAATGCATATATTTATTTATTTATTATTTTGGCAGACTTGGTCCTCCATAGTATTATGCTACTCTAGATGTATTTTTATATTAGAACAATTTGCATCGATAGGGAAAGTGTAACAGGCACAAGTGACGTTTAAAATTATTCTTATACTAATTACGTCTGCTTTATTCATGGATTGATATTTGACATTTTGCAAATGAAACGCCATCCCGATCAGAATAAAACTACCGCTTTAGATCCACTTTCTGTTTCTTTTTTCAAAACCCCACCATTGGGGCAATATGCACGAGTCTCCTTAGCAAAATTTAAACAGATCCAGAGTTATAAAAACATTTTGACTATTGCTCTTAATGTGTTAGTGGTATTTTCTTTTTTTACATTTATATACGTCACATGATCTGTATAGGTGCATCATCTTTAAGCTGAAGGTGGTTGGTTTTCCTCATGGTGTGATGGATGACAAATGGATTTTACATGGATGCAACCTTATATTTATGGAACAGATGAAAGGCATCAATACGGTTCCTGGATTCTGAAACCAACCTAAAAGCATATAATATCATAACAGTGTTCTTGAATTTATTTTAAATATTCTTCAGTTGTGCCAATACTTCTGAAATCTCTATAATTAAGAAAATTGACTTTTGTTTGCACAATGATTATTTAAATTTAACTATCCATCTCCCCCTTATTTTCAGCCCAAAATATGATTAATGTCTGTATTGTTTATATTTTACTTTCACTTTCAATTTCATGAACAGTGCCAATACTTCTTCAGTTGACTGTAGGTTGTCTCTCTGTCCATCTCATTCTTGCTTTCAGATTCATCCTGGGCAAACATAAAACGTTCCTATATTCTAATTATTACACTAAAAACTGTTGAAGAAAAACACTCATTCAACCACCATAAGTGTTGCCTTGTGCCTGGAAAAAAAGAACTTTCCAACAACACTGATTTTATAGAGGAGTGTGGGGTCAAGTACAGGTTAGCAGCTGAATCTAGAGAAAGACAGCTGCCATTTTCTCACGATGTTTCTCAGTATGTTAAACTAAGTGTAATTTAAACTTTGTAGATGGACATTTATCATTAGAACACTGAACTATAACAAATTTTTTTTGGTAAGATGTCTTAATCCTAAAATCAATATTTGATTTGATCAAGCTGAGACAATAAATCAAAAAAATGTTAACTCTCTATTTGAAAATATTTCTCTCTGTTGAAGAACATGTCTTTCATTCCATACAGAACACGAGATAATTCCTTTGTTATGGAACACTTGGGGCCCTATTTTAACGATCTAAGCGCACGGTGTGAAGCACATAGTGCAAGTGCGCTTTGTGCGTGTCCAAATCTACTTTTGCTAGTTTGATGGTGGAAAAAAGGTTCCATGCGGCAAGCACATGGTTAAAAAGGGTTACTAAGTGTCTCCATTAATTCATAGGTGTGTTTTGGCTGTAAAATGCAATAAACCAATCAGTGTCATCTCCCATTCCCTTTAAGAGCCAGACGCATTTGTACCTTGGCGGATTTGCACAGTAATATTTTTATTTTTAATCTTTTGCATGTTTGTGTGCTGCTGCACTTCCCTGTGTGTGTGTAACCAGCCTAGTGTGCACGCACTGTGCATAAGCCTAGGTGCATTTGACTAATTTGCTGGTAAAATAACAATGACATACTGCACTATTGACTTTAGACCAGGTTTTTGTTGGTCAATGGTGCAATCACTTTCCGATGCCTCAAGATAGCACTACACCAAGAAATATCCTAAACATACCTCCCTGTAAAACCAGCACACCCATGGGTGCAAAGATGGGCGCAGGTGCATTTGCTATTTAAATTATGCGGGCGCTGGACGGAATATTGACAACTGCGTCAGTCTTAAACTAGCCAAGACACTTGTGTTTGAGCTTTGCGCTGCATTGGCCGGGTGCAAGATAGGGCCACTAGTCTTCTGCTAATATACAGCTCTAGAAAAAATTAAGAGACCACCGCAAAATCATCAGTGTCTCGCATTCTCTCCCCTCCCAATTGTTTTGTCCAATTTTTTACCTCTAACTCTGCTACGTCAGACGCTCCACAACCCCCCTGACAGAAACGGGATGGTGAAGGGTGCTCACATGGTTCATCCAACCAAATGTCGTCGCAGATCATGTACGGAATGATTACGCTCACTAACTATACTTACATGATTGAACTTACAGGTGCTTAAACTCCCCACAGTGGGTTGCTAGAGAGTGACGAGGCAAGGTAGATAAGGCAACTAATCTATCCTAAATCCCAACTAATATACATCAGAGAAGCCATAGTTAGGCTTGAACACACTCATGGCGTAGTTTGTCCAGCGGACCCCCGGTCCACTGCACTATGTTACCATTGTCAGATCTCAGATCACACACACACACACACACAGGAATTCATACTGTACACTGCATTCTTAGTTATTATGCAAATTGGACTTAAGTGTCATAAACATTAAATATTTTGTTTTTTCCAATCAAACTCATGGATGGTATTGTGTCTCCGGGCTATTTGGATTAATGATAAACCGACTTTACTAATCTGCTGCTGCGTTCGGCGATTTTCCAGGCATTATTTACTAGGGCTGGGCATCGTTCAAAATATGTTGATCCGGTGCCAATTTCGATACCTCAGTTTCGATACCAGTTCCTTAACGATACTTTTTTCGATACCATATTTTTTTTATCCATTTCAACATCAACAGAATACAGTAAACCCAAAACCTTTAATTTCCACCTTAATTGTTAATCAGTAAAGCACAAAACATAACAATATAATGTTTCATTCTTTTTACTGACAATAACAGTAAAAAAGGGTATCGAGGCAAAAATATGCTATATTGGTAAAGAACTCCCTTTATATCGATAGCTTGCTCACCTCCACCATGGGGCCACCACTGTCAAAAAAGCTAGCAAACCTTAAACAATAGCCGCTTTCCGACCAAGCAGTTACAGGAACGTAGTTATAGGAACAGTCCACTTCTAAACAGTTCTACTAACTACTCTCCCCTAAAACCGGTTCTGCTATTTGCATTTGCACTGGTCAAGAGGCCATAGGAACTGGTAGGAGGGATAATGGAGTGACGAAAGCACCACAACGGTCTTTTATAGCGTCGTCACTTGACCTTAGCCTAGGGCCACATACAACAACATTTCACAGTTGAATGTTTTTGTAACACTGGGTGTATGACTGGAGATGTATGCTGATGATCTGGTTGTTTTCAGCTCAAGTAGTGCTGGGTTCCTTCAGCGGCTTGCTGTTTGTTCTTCCTATTCCTAAATCAGGGTGGACAAGCGCAGAGGCTAATGTGAAGGGAGAAATAGACAGAGCTAATTAGAGCAACCGACTAGCAGCACAAGCTAACATACATAGAGTAGTCAACGTTACGGGGAAAATAATTGAGTTTCGATTGTCGATCGAAATGAGCGCGACAACGGCAGTAGTAAACCTATGTGTTCGGTTTAAGTAGTGAAATTACACTTATCTGTCAAGTATTTCCAAAATTTGTAACCTTACCATTACGTCGGAAAAACAAAGATGCTGCATGGTCAAACAGTAACGTTATAAACGGTATACGACTGCAAGTATCTTCAGAAATCCTCTGCGTGGTGGTGGTGTCTCTTTCACATGACGTGTTTTAAGTTGCGTTAGACAGCCAATCGCCGGTGACTTTGTCATTACACGCAAGTATGCTAAATGATTATTGGCTCACAGACACTTTTGGAACCTGAAAATTGGCACTTTTTTTTTAAACACTTTTTCGATACTCGATAGTATTGAAGTATTTCGGTCGGTGCCATAAAAGTATTGATGTTCGGTGCCCAGCCCTATTATTTACAGATAGGCGTCCACACAATCAGCACTATGTTGCTGGAGCCACTGCAGTTCACGTGCAGACCATGCACTGCCCTTCTTTCTACCTCACCTGCTTTTACTTTTTGTTAAATATTGTTTATTTTTTTATTCTTACTTGTTCTACCTCACCTGTTTTTATTATGTGTTAAATATAGTTTTTTTAAGTTCAATAAAACTTCATTTTTATAATTGAGACTTGTATCATTTGTTATTATCATTGTGTAATTTTTATGATGTAAATTAAGAGAGCAAAAGCAGTGTTGGCTCCAAATATTGGCTCAAGAAAATCGGCAGCCCATATCGATCATCGGCTAAGGCTGATTAAAAAAATTGGTATTGGCACTAAAAGATCCATTTCGGCCGATCCCTATAGATTTGTGGCTGATTCAGAGCACAGATGGGTTTGTGCAGATAAAGGCATAATGAGGAAGGTTACTGCCAGACAAATTAATCGGATTACGAGAGCAGCTGCTAAAATGCCATTACAAAGCATGCAGCAACCCATTATTTGAAACTGCTGGTGCCTCTGGAGTCCCGCAAAACCTCAAGGTGTAGGATCCTACAGAGGCTTGCAATTGTGCATAAATCTACTATTCGGCCACCCCTAACCAATGCTCACAAGCAGAAACGGTTGCAGTGGGCCCAGAAATACATGAAGGCTAATTTTCAAACATCAATGTTTACTGATGAGTGCTGTGCAACCCTGGATGGTCCAGATGGATGGAGTAGTGGATGGTTGGTGTATGGCCACCATGTCCCAATAAGGCTGTGACGTTAGCAAGGAGGTGGCGGAGTCATGTTTTGGGACGGAATCATGGGGAGAGAGCTGGTAGGCCCCTTTGGGGGGGGAGCTTGTAGGCCTCTTTAGGGTCCCTGAAGGTGTGACAATGACCTTGGCAAAGTATATAGAGTTTCCTACCGACCACTTTCTTCTATGGTACATAAAGAATAAACTGTGCCTTCTGTAGTACCTTTGGGTGGTTTGTTCAATGAAATTCGACTTATACCCTAATGATTAGTGACTTGAAAATAATACTGACTGTCATTTGCAACAACTATTTAAAAAAATCAGTGTAAAAAATAATTTGCATAATAATTTGGAACGCGGCATAGACATTTAGGGCAAGACATGCACATATTGGGAATGCTTCCTAGAAATCAAATGGAACATAACATTTTGAAACACAAATGCCCAAACTCATTCATAACCCTTTCTATTTAGTCTGATGTGTAAAACACTAACTGGGTTCACTGAGTTCGTGCATCAATGCTTTTCTAAAATTCATAGGCTTACTTTAATTTAGAACACAACCTGTTTGTTTTTCAATTGGTTTTGAGAAACAGAAAAAGCTGCCAAGTCACTCTTTTTTTATTTAAATAAATCATATATGATTTACCCCATTGTCAAAAAGGGACAAAAATTATGAATTGCAGATTTAATATTTTGAGGTCCCTCGTGTCAGCATCTGTGAAATGCTGTGGGCTGGGACTGGTAATAGAAGCCATTAGGTAATACTAGACAGAAATGAAATTGCTAAAAGGATGTTTGGATTTCACTACATCATCCTTTAGGAAGATACTATTACTAGATGTCAGGGAGAAAAGGATGGAGATTGGATAACTGCATCACAATCAATGGGATTTCAAATATGCAAACTTCTCTTCAATTTACAAAGTGGAGGCTACATACATTAATAATGAGATTGCGTGTGTGTGCAGGGTGGGTAGGTTACTTATTAAACGTATTTCGTTACAGTTCATGGTTACCCATCCACAATTGTAATCAGTAAATTAACTTTTGGATTACCAAAATGCACTTAAGTAATATCATCATTACTTTAAAAAATGAAATTATAACCAGCTGAATGGCATAGCAGGATGTTTGTTTACATAACCCGGTTTAAGAACCAAATTCTCTGGCCCCCCAAACATTTTGCAATAGGACAAACAGTAGCACTCCAAAATAAATAGAAGGGTCACCACAATTTATAATGTCAATAAGGGCAACTGGAGGTGTACCAAAAGAAAAAAGATATAATGGGTCCAAAAATGGCTGTTGACAATGTTATGTACAAGATTATGTAGTAAATTTTATTTACTGTTTAACAAATGCATATAGCACATTTTGATAATTTACCACCAAAAATTGCAGTTTGGGAACTATGGACCAATTATGTTTTTTTGTGATTTTTTTCCAGATTTTTTCTCCCTTCCCAATTCCCACTAACCCTGCCTTTTCAGCCGCTACGCAACTCCTTGTCCAGATCTGTGGGATGACGAGGGGCATAAACATGGTTTATCCAACCACATCGCCTGAGCCGGCAATTGTTTTTCCACTGCTCACCCAACACGGAAGCTTTAAGTTGCTGGAGATACAGTAGATAATCTGATTTATCTAACCCAATTTGCGCTGCCTCATGCAGGAGGCCCGATGAAAGTCAAAGAACCCATCGTCAAGCTTGAACCCATGACCATCGTGACGTGGACTGTCCGGAAAGGCAGCGACTTAGCCCACTATGCTGCGCAGACCCCAACAGAGAAATCATTTAACACAACTTACATAGCTACTGTAATTATTATATCTGAAGCTGTTGTACAGAATGCCTTACATTATTGATACATTTTTCAATAGACAATTGACTACTACTACCAAATGTTAAAGTATCTAAAAGCGATCCTTCGTTTTTTCAGAATAGTCTGCAATCCGATTATAATTTTGTTTTGTCAGTAACGTAACTGTTTACAGCAAAAACATCAAAAATGTTTATCTGATAACTGTAATCAGATTACTTGTAATCAGTTACTCCCCAACCCTGTGGGCCCTATCTTGCACCCGGCGCAATGCAGCGCAAAGTCTGAACGCAAGTGTCTTTGCTAGTTTAAGACCGACGCAGTTGTCAAGTTCCCGTCAAGCGCCCGCGTTGTTTAAATAGCAAATGCACCTGCACTTATATTTGTGTCCATGGGAGTGCTGGTCTAACAGGGAAGTGTGTTCAGGGTAATTCTGGGTGTATTGCTATCTTGAGGCATCGGAAATTGATCGCGCCACTGACCAACAAAAACCTGGTTTAAAGTCAATGGCGCAGCACATCATAGTTATTTTAACAGCAAATTAGTCAAACGCACCTATGGCTTAGGTGGGACGTCCACTGGACACTTTTTACCGGATATATGCATCCGCATAGTGCGGACTTGATGCACATGTGCTTCAACAAGGCAAGACTGTTACTATCGTGTTGTGCTACTCATTCTATTGGGAACTCCAACTTCCGGTTGTTCAACGGCACGAGTAGCAACGCACAAGTTGGATCATTTGAACCTATGCAACACACAGAGCGCACTGCATCGCAAGCCCACAAGGCAAACGGATCTTTGCGGATTGCTCAATTGACAATGAATGACTTCCGGCGCAACGCAAAGCATTCGACGTGTCCAGTGGACATCCCGCCATAGGCACAGCGCGTGCAAACTATGCTTGTTGCACACACACAGGGAAGCGCAGCACCACACGAACATGCAAAAGATTACATATAAAAATATTAAGGAGCAAATCCGCCGTCATAATAGCAATGCAGTTATAAACGCGCCTGGCTCTTAAAGGGAATGGGAGATTAATCTCTGATTGGTTTATTGCATGTTACACCCAAAACTAGCCTATGAATTAATGAAGACACAGACACTTAGTACAACCCTTTTAGAACCTTTTATCCGCTGTCAAAATAGCAAAACTGGATTTGGACACGCCCAAAGCGCACTTGCGCCATGCGCTGAAAAATAACAATGACATGCTGCACTATTGACTTTAGACCAGGTTTTTGTTGGTCAATGGCGCGATCACTTTCCGATGCATCAAGATAGCAATACATTCATAATTATACTTAACACACCTCCCTGATAGACCTGCACACCCATGGGCGCAAATATGGGTGCAGGCGCATTTGCTATTTAAACTAAACGGGCGCCAGATGGGAAATTGACAACTGCGTTGGTCTTAAACTAGCAAAGACACTTGCGTTTGAGCTTTGCGCTGCATTGTGCCGGGCGCAAGACAGGGCCCAAAGAGTGCAAAATTGGTTACAAGCAGCCTTAGTAAAAAAAAATCTTATTAACATTTATAAGTTGCATGTACAAATAGATATATATTTTTGCATTGCAATTTCTTAAGCAATGTGAAATTAATAACTATGACCAATAAGTTTGTATGTAAAAATGTATTAACCTCAAAATAGTACAGCAGTTACACATATTATGCAAGAGAAACGTTGCTTGAAGCCATGAAATGATTATGATCAACCACATACATAACCATTATGAATGTTACAGATATCGGAGCTAAAAATATGTATGAAGCTAAAAAATTGCTATTGACAAAGGAGAGAAAACATTAATAGACACACAATGTCTGAGATGATCTGATTATGTCAAATGGATCGTTATGTGGATTTATCCCTTTGCTTGGCAACGGTTAATCTTATTCCAGTGAATTCGGAAGTGAGGACACCAGAGTAAACAGAGTGAGCCAAGTGTAAACTGAGCCTTCCTGTTGTCTCTGGGACTCTGGGAGCATTTGGACAGGGAATGCGTTTCTCTGCTCAGCTACAGCAGAGACACACTTGCATAAACAAATAGGAATAAACATGCTTCTCCCTTCCCCATTCACACGATTACCTTGTTTCTGGCATTTGACTTCTACTAGCCTATAGTCATACAGAAATTCATATAAACAGATAGGAATGTCTCTGTACCACCTAACCTCCCCAAAATTGTCTCAGGCATCCACACCTCCCTTGATACTGTGGGCTCTGTCAGACACAGGGCCTTGTCATAGTTAAAATATTACCAGGAGGAATCTAAACAACTATGCACTGAATAGATGCAATATAAAGCCAAATCCGCAATGAATCGCGAAACACAGTTTGACAGTTGATCATTTGTTTTGGAGCCATCTTCAACAAGCTCTTACAAATCTAGATTGATCAATGACTACGTCTGCCTTTTTCACTATTGGTGAAAAGCAACAGGGAATCCACTGATGACCAATGAAAACCCCTCTCAGTGTTAGGGATGTATCAGACCATGGTGTACACACTGCTGTGCCAAGATGCTAACCCAAACCCGCACTTTGCTGGCTCGAATAGAGCAACTGGGACAACGGGGATCTGTCGTAGGATGTCGCATATTCTTCTGAATACAGCAATCTTAAAGGAACACCTGCAACCAAAATATTTGGAAAATAAAATAGGGTATTTTCCATGACAGTCAAATTCGAGCACTGCAGACAACTGTGCCGAGACTGAATCCTTTGAATCAAGGACGGCTTGCCAAATACTGGACTATACATGTGGTATTCATGTGGTATATAGCTTTTGATGTATGCTCTAATTTGTATTGTAATAACCTGTGATAGGCAGTTATATACAATGTAAACTGTTATGTCAAGCAGCATTGCAAAACAATAAAGGGCCCTTTACAGCTGTGGTACACTGACAACAGATTATCACTCTGTGATACAGTGAAGCCCATCCATAAGTTTGTCATTATTAGCCTACTGTGAGAGAAAACCCCTGGGTCAGCCAGAAACACTGCCTTCTCCTGCGTCACTGCTCAACTCCACCGAGAGACTGTAGCCAGCCAGCCACATTACACCATGCATAACACTGTGTGTGTCTTTCTCTGAGTGAAAGGCACACAGCCTTCTCAGTTTCTGAACCATTTGTTCAGAAAGACGGGAGGCTTACTGCATTAACTACAAGTGCCAAAACACTCCAATTAGTAACATGGGGCAGACTCATTCATTTCACAAATAAAAATTCTAAGGATCTCAACGGCAAAACCAAAAAGTCTACCTGCTGGATATGATTTACCCAAGTGTCACAGGGCAATAACTGGAAAAGGCTGCCTTTTGCTGCGCCGAGACCACCGTGGCCATTTCCATTCTGATCACGTCATATATCATCATAAAATGTTGTAGTGACAACTGTAGCAAATGATCATCAGATCAGAGTTTGACCCCGGTTCTAAAATGTTGTTTGAACATGTAGATTGTTGCGAAATTATTGTTGGGCTCCAGTTTCACCACTGGGCTCAGTGTTTAACGAGGCGTATAACGCGGATGTGTGGTGCTGATTTTTTTTCTTACACTTAGAGGACCTTTGCTCATACCTAGAAGCTGTCAAACGATATTAAACTACATACTTGGGCATAGACAGTGGGCATCTAATGGAAATAAGCAGAGATAATGGATAGTTATAACGCTTATTATGACCAATACCACACGTTTGATGAAGTGGTGTATGGTATAGGCTCGATTGTTGATCATAGCATCTGTATAGGCTATTTAATTAGAATATCAAGTTCATAAATATATCCCAACAATGGAATTGATCACCAAAAGGAATACGAAAGCTCTAATAATAACATGCATGCATTTTATTAAGCAGTTTGTAGACCTACCTTCTCTTGCTTTCAGCAGTACCGTATTTGCCACAATATTCTCCAGCTCCATCTAAAATCTTTGAGATCTGATGAATTGATAAAAAAAATACAAAAAATGTCGGAACCGCAACAGCTCGCTCTACAGGGTGGAACTGGTTTCCGTTTTATTCCGAATTCGAATAAATAGTATGCATTTCAAACTCTTTGAGGGTCTATATACACGCTATAGGCGAAATCCTTGTCAAATGTACTAAGCATGGTTCATATCGTCGGCTCCAAATGCAGCATCGGGAGGTCATTTTCATTCCACTTCCGAAGACCGATGTGTTTCGTGCATAATTTGGGGCGGAATCCCATCAAAGAACAAGAATATCACAACTGAGCCTTCAATACATCCCAAATACAGCCCGAGAACTCGGAGAGACCTACATCCTTTAGTAACGCATTCCTTACAGCGGCCGAGACAGAGCACAGCAGCACTGGGGGGAGTTCGGTGAAGTGTAGACTGAACATCAACGTGCTCCCCCTCTCGGTGCATAGGCCTAATCAAAAAAGGGCTGGGTTTTTTCTCTTGGTTGTAAACGTTTGGCGAAAGTCCAAACGTTTTTCCCCGTGTATCTGGTGAAGATTTCGATTAAATGTGGATCTCGAGCAGGGCGCTATAAACATACAAGCTTTGAAAGTTGAGTGATTATAGTAGTTCCCGAATCTTGTTCCACCAAGTTGGTTCCAATATTCCATTCCACCGCCCGTGGATCACACATCCAGTCGGAAGGGGCGTATTCGGATCCGACCCATGACGTATGTACGTTGATAGAGTAGCGCTGGCTGTGATAGAAATCTGAAAGCAGAACATTCTTGACATCCTCCCATGCCAATACCAATCCGTAGAATTTAAGATGAAAGACCTTTGATCAAATGGATTGGGTAGCCAGTAATTTAAGTGTGTTGAATTTTATTGACTCAATTGTGAAAACACAATCTATATAATCATAATAAAAGTGATATATTATAGGTCAGCCAGACTTTACGCTATTTACGCTATTTCTGACGGTCTGGCTACAATATTGTACTTAAATTACTTGCCTTGGGAATTTGGCGCCATCTCCTGGGACATCCCTAGGAATCTCTTAATAGAAAAAATATTAAGATATTTTTCGAGCAGTTTGAGATGATGTGAGCTTTTTGACATGGTGTGTTATCCTCCTAGTAGCCATAATAGAACGGGTATACTGTTGTCATAAAGGGATGGACATGGTCAGCAACAACAGCTACTCAGGTAGGCTGAGGCATTTAAACAACGCTAAATTGAAACTAAGGGGCCAAACGTGTGCCAAGAAAATATTCCCCACACATTACACCACCACCAGCTTGAACTTGTAACGTTCCTCTTCCCTGAGAACTACAGCTTCCCTATCCAAGACTGCTCAGAACTACAATTTCCATAACTCAGACTCAATCTTCCAAATTCCATTCACCTGCTTCACACTACTCTCCATATATTCCAGCACTTCCCAGTTTCTCTTTGCGAGGTATTGTAAGTACATTCTGTCTTCTTACTGAGCGTTATATTCATTCTGCATATCCTGGTTTTGACCCTGTTTATGTATCCTGTTATTCTTGCCTTTTGGATCACCCTCTGTGCCTTAACCCCGATCTGTGCCAAGCCTGTTTTTGACCCCAGCCTGTCTGAAAGCCTGTTGTGTGTATCGACCCCAGCCTGTCTGACAGTCCGCTCTGTGCCTTGACCCAAGCCTGCCTCAAGTTTGCCCTATTGCCTGCTCCATGTCTGTTTGGTTGTCAAGCCTGAGATAATCCTGTTGTCAAGCCTGAGATACTCCTGTTCTACATTATATTCAACCATCTATTTCCTTATTACATCTTGTACCATAAATACCCATTGTCATTATCGGACCCGCCTGGGAGTGTATCATTACAGAACCTTTGATACAAGGCAGGATGGATCCATGCTTTCATGTTGTTTACACCACTTTTTGATCCTACCTTCTGAATTTCGCAGCAGAAATCGAGACTCATCAGACCAGGCAAAGTCTTGCCATTCTTCTCTGATCTCTACCATCAACAAGGCATTTTCTTATAGAGATTTTCTCTTTTTCTGACCATTCTCTGTAATCACTAGATATGGTAAAGTGTGAAAATCCCAGTAGATCATCACTTTCTGAAATATTCAAACCAACAAACATGCCAAGTTCAAAGTCAATCAAATCCCTTTCCCCATTCTAATGCTTGGCTTAAATTTCAGCATCGTCTTGACCATATGCATTGACTTTCTGACACATGATTGGCTGATTAGATACATGCAAGAAAAGACCAGGTTGGTTCTCGAGCTGAGGGAGTCCACAGACGAGTCAGTAAGGAACGCAAATGCCAAGGTTCCTACTGGCCGCAAGTGGAATGCCCAAACCGAGGTCGATCAAGCTGTCGGTCGGCTACAACACCGGGAGATCATGGGCAGAGTTCAGGTAGGAAGAGCAGGTCTAGGATGGGGAGAGACGCCACGCTTTTGGTCCGAGGCCAATCGCAAGCAAAGGAAGGAGATGGTGGTAGCAGAGGTGACAAGGATGGAGGAAGATCGCTATAAAATTAAGGCCGTGTCGCAGGGTCGACAAGGAAGCTGGACAACCTGGGAGGGAATCATGAACCGGAACATCAGTTGGTCAGACGTGTGGAAGATCCCACAGGCAAGACTTAGTTTCCTTATTCGTTCAACCCAGATAGCAGTAGACTCTGGGGCGGATCTGCCCTTAAGTCGGTCGATCCGCCCCAACGTCCTACTCGTTTTGCCCATGCGCACGAGATCTGGCCTGCCTACAGACGGCGCTCTGTCAAACAGCGGACTCACCCCAGACGCCTGGCGGATCCGCTCAACGAAAGCGCCTTTCTGAACATTTCAAACTTTCCGGTC
>JACXGM010017541.1:0-19713 GCA_016801145.1 Umbra pygmaea | reverse complement strand
TTTTAACAAATGTAAGTTACTTTTAAAAAGTACCTTATCCAACGCTGGCTACAAGTGAACCTAAAAGTTAAACCACTGAAAATATTTATTAAATCTGTGGTGTCCAGTCGTCCCAGTTCAAAACAGTTTCGGACAGGTGCTGAACTGTAAGACAGAAACATATTAGATGCACACAATTATTTCATACTGTACCAAAATAATTTAACACAAGGAAATGGAATGCATTTATATAGCGCTTTTTCTGACCAATGGCGACAAAAGCGCTTTACAGTGCCTCACCCATTCATTCACACATTCATACACCGACGGCGGTGTCAGCCATGCAAGGCGCCAGCCAGCTCGTTGGGAGCAGCAGGGGTTAGGTGTCTAAGGAAGATATTGAGGGTCATTCAAAAATGTATGAACTTTGAATGAAACAAAATACAAGAGTATCAATACAAAGTCTCAGCCAAAAGACTGTACATTTAAAAAAAAACGTAATGATAATTACATATCCATTTGTGTGTCCTCTTTTTTAAATGTTTACATCTACATTTCAGGGGGGGAGACTGAGCATATTAAAATCCAAGGTTCATCAGCAGTTGGAAGATGTCACTGTGCCATGCAGGATGAGCCCAGCACTTCAAAAGTTTCTAAATTATCCATCCCAGGATGGGAGCGGCAACGACTAGGGACAGAGAGCACCATCACCCTTCTACTCTTAAGGTTCAGTGTTATGGTCAGATGTAGCAAGCTATGAAGCCTCCAAGAACTTTAGAGGTAAGTTCACAAGTACACTAACATTTAATAAAAAAATTCCAAACTTTATCGTTTTAGACAGCATTAGAAAGTTTAACATGTACCTTTTTGCGGGTATTCTTTCAAACCAGTGGTTTTCCCAGCTTTGCCATTGCTCATCCCATCTGGCACTGCACCACCAAAGAAGCTGGGCTCGAGCAATAAGGCCATGTTCTTAAGGTGAGTATTTTATGCAGTGACATTAAAAGCTTTCCACCCTATTAATATATTTGAATGACCATGGCTTTCATACACCAAAGGGTCTACAATAACTTCAACCCTTAAAAAAGCAATTAAAAATCAAGCAAACAATTGTTCATTGTGACATTCATCACATATTTTTTAAGAAGCCAAAATGATATTATACCCTTGATTCTCATGGGTATGAAAGGCATGATGGTTCAAACTGTGATATGTGAAACATTACTACAATATTGAATGAAACATGTTACTTGTTTTCAGCTGTTTCCTAATATTCTACATTGATTATTTGTTATCTCCCCCTCAGAAGATTGCAATGCCTTCCTCCACTGATGTGCACTTTCCAAAGATTTGTAGTATGAGGGGCCTCTGTCTCATGGCCTTCACTTGACCTACTGTATCCTAAGTCTATTGCCACACTTTTGTGTATTGCAAACCAAGGGGCTGGGAGATGAGATGTGTTATGTAACCCATTCGTATAAGAAAGCCATGTCTGAATGGCAAGCGTTCGAGTAAGTAGATAAATCTCATATGGTGTTTGTTGAAACATGTAGCTCACATATAATTACTGAGCATCACTGAAATTGAGATGTCATTTGAAATGGAGAGATGGTATGTGCATTGTTACTGTTTAGACTAATTATACTGGAGAATGTGTTTTCTTTTGTTCTACATTTTTGGTGTATTGTTTTTATTTAGTGGAAAATTAAACTTGTTTCAGCCTTTATTTTGAAATCAGAGGTGTATTTTCTGATATGCTCTGGAATAAAATCATGCTTTCGTTTAATAAAGACCCTCAAAGTGAGATTGCTTCATGCTGCTTATTTTAAGACAAAGTAACTTATATTGCTTTGTTCTTTTTCAAGAAATGTCATCTCATTTTAAGATTTTTGTGCTAATTTAGGAATTTTATTATAAGTAAAAAAACTCTCAAAATAAGAATAATTGACTAAAAAAAACTAATTTTAAGGATTTATATCTAAAATAACAATTTTTCAAGTGCTTGTATCTAGCTAAACTTGCTTATTTTTAAGCATTTTTATCTAGTTTTAAGATAAATCTGTGCTTCTCAGTGTCCAGACTTTTTTGCTAGTTTCAAGAATTCTTGGCAAGGAAAAAATGCTTACCCCATTGGCAGATTTATTTGCTTAATACAGGACAATTTGGCCAGATTTAAGATTATTTAGCTTGTTTCAAGAAGGGTATTTTTTGCAGTGTGTCCTTTTGCTTTCTTACAGGTTGAGTAGTTGTTGATCATAACACGCTAGCCAGTGTTGTGCCTGAACTCGTTCATTGAACGATAGTTTATGAACTCGTTCATATTTTGGGCGAACGTGAATTAAACGTAGGCTACTATATTACTGCCTGATGGTCGTTACTGTGAACTCGTTCATTCTGTTGTCTTTGAACGGCACGCTCTCTCAGTTTAATTTCGTTCAATAGGGTGCCAGATTTCTATAGAGCCTTCTAGGCAAAAACCTGGCTGAAAAACACTGTAAAGAGGCCTTAATATGACCTTTAGCTGTCATCTGGCAAGTGGCCACACCAGCCACCAGTGTTGCGACTTGCACCGCATGCGTCATCAAAACAAAAAGCAGCATGAATGCGACAGCAGCATGTAGGCGAACAAAAAGCAAGGATCGGTGTCATATGGTAATTTAAATTAGTTTTATGACAAGATTGGAAAAATCGTACATTTCTGTACAAACTTTGCCCGCCGGCTTTCAAATAGAAAATCCGCACTGCAGTCACATTCACAGCAAACTTGAAACCTTACATTAAACTGAATCTAGCCTTTCAAGTATATAGTATACTTGCTATGTAACTTGTTTGAACCTGCCTCGTATATTTTTCCAGGATTCCAGTATTACTTTTTAGTATGTACTGAAATGGAATTTGAAATGGAAAATTATTCAAGTTGTAAAACATTTGCACCTGAAGGATACTGTCCTGTTTTTCTTTTAATTATTCCTCATTAAAAAAGACCATTCAAGCAGCTCATATTTCCTCATGTTTTTGAGAATATACTGTAGGGGTGAAAGCTGTAGCTGCTACTAGTGTGGACTGAATGGACAGCAACAAGCGTTAAAGCAACAATGGGGAAATGCTGTCCCCTCAATGCTAATGTACTGTAAACCCTGGTTGGATAAGGCTTCAAAATTGAACATGAACATGATATCTGACGCATAGTTTAGTGTTAAAACTGATAAAGTAATTGCTGTCTGTGGTTCTGTATGTGCTGTGGCAATAATTTTGAAAAATAATAGCTCGCAGCAACATATGGAATAAAAGAACAGAAAACTTGTTCATTTTTGGAACTGTGAACGTAGTTAAAAATTTTGAAGAATGAACTATGAACTGAACTAGTTAATTTTTAAATTTGTGAACTGAACTATGAACTAGTTCATGTAGAAAGTGAACTTTCCCAACACTGACACTAGCATTCTGCTAATGAGTGATGAATGTATGACATCGTTGACATTTTAAAAGGCTTTTTAGAACAAAAAAGTCACTTTAAAAAAAATCTAACACCCAGCAGTGTGTATTTTCTTTGCCTGCCCTTTTGAATGCAAAATTCAAATTGATAAACAAAAAATTATATCCTGAGAAAAGTTTTTTTTGGGAACCATCACCTTAACGTGGTGGAGAGGTTTGTGTGTCCCTATGAACCTGAGGGCTGTGTTGTCTGGAGTTTTGTGCTCCTGGTAGGGTCTCCCATGGCAAAGTGGTCTCAGGTGAGGGGCCAGACAAAGAATGGTTCACCAAAAACCCCAATGAAGAAGCGAGGAAGAGAGACCCTGCCCAGAGGAAGCCCTGGGGCCCCCGTCTGGAGCTAGGCCTGGATGGAGGGCTCGTCAGCGAGCGCCTGGTGGCTGGGTTTGCCACGGAGCCCGGCCGGGCACGGCCCGAAGAAGCAACATGGCACCTCCCTCTCCATCCCATGGGCCCACCACCTGTAGGAGGAACCGCTGGGGTCGGGTGCACTGCCAAATGGGTGGTAATGAAGGTCAGGGGCCTCGACGTGGAATGTCACCTCTCCGTTGGGGTTGGAGCCAGAACTGGTGCGGGAGGTGGAGCGCAACCAATTAGATCTGGTGGGGCTTACCTCACTCACAGTCTCAGTTCTGGAACCATTCTCCTGGATAGGGGTTGGACTCTTTTCTTCTCCGGAGTTGCCCAGGGTGTGAGGCGCCGGGCGGGTGTGGGGATACTCACATGCCCCCGGCTGAGCGCCGCTACGTTGGAATTTACCCTGGTGGATAAGAGGGTCGCCTCCCTGCGCCTGCGGGTTGCTGGGGGGAAAACTCTGACTGTTGTTTATGCATATGCACCAAACAGGAGTTCAGAGTATTCAGCCTTCTTGGAAACCTTGAATGGAGTCCTGATGGGGCTCCATTTGGGGATTCCATAGTTCTGCTGGGGGACTTCAACGCGCACGTGGGCAATGATGGAGACACATGGAGAGGCGTGATTGGGAAGAACGGCCTCCCTGATCTAAACCCGAGTGGTTGTTCGTTGTTGGACTTCTGTGCTAGTCATGGATTGTCTATAATGAACACCATGTTCAAACATAGGGATGCTCATAAGTGTACTTGGTACCAGAGCACCCTAGGCCGAAGGTCAATGGTCGATTTAATAATCGTTTCATCTGATCTGAGGCCATATGTTTCGGACACTCGGGTGAAGAGAGGGGCGGAGCTGTCAACCGATCACCATCTAGTGGTGAGTTGGGTCAGGGGGTGGGGGAAGACTCTGGACAGACCTGGTAAACCCAAATGGGTAGTGCGGGTGAATTGGGAACGTCTGGAGGAGGCCCCTGTCCGACACTCTTTCAACTCGTGCCTCCGGCAGAGCTTTTCGTGCATCCCTGTGGAGGTTGGGGGCATTGAACCCGAGTGGACAATGTTCAAAACCTCCATTGCTGAAGCTGCGGTGGGGAGCTGTGGTCTTAGGGTCTTAAGTGCGGTGGGCGGTAACCCACAGACACCGTGGTGGACACCGGTGGTCAGGGAAGCCGTTCGACTGAAGAAGGAGTCTTTCCGGGATATGTTATCCCGGAGGACTCAAGAGGCAGTTGCAGGGTACCGAAGCGCCCGAAGGGCTGCAGTCTCTGCCGTCAAAGAGGCAATGCAGCGGGTGTGGGAAAAGTTCGAAGAAGACATGTAGAAGGACTTTCGGTCGGCACCAAAGTGCTTCTGGAAAACCGTCCGCCACCTCAGAAGGGGGAAGCGTGGAACCATCCAAGCTGTATACAGTAAGGGTGGGACTTTGTTGACCTCAACTGAGGAGGTAATAGGGTGGTGGAAGGAGCATTTTGAGGAACTCCTAAATCCTACTTCTATGCCCTCTATATTAGAGGCAGAACTAGAGGATGATGGGGGATTGTCGTCAATTTCCCTGGTGGAAGTCACTGAGGTAGTTAAACAACTCCACAGTGGCAAAGCCCCAGGGATTGATGAGACCCGTCCAGAAATGCTGAAAGCTCTGGGTGTGGAGGGGCTGTCTTGGCTGACACACCTCTTCAACATTGCATGGAGGTCTGGGACAGTGCCAAAGGAGTGGCAGACTGGGGTGGTGGTTCCCCTGTTCGAAAAGGGGGACCAGAGGGTGTGTGCCAATTACAGGGTTATCACACTTCTCAGCTTCCCTGGTAAAGTCTACTCTAAGGTGCTGGAAAGGAGGGTTTGGCCGATAGTCGACCCTCAGGTTGAAGAGGAACAATGTGGATTCCGTCCTGGTCGTGGAACAACAGATCAGCTCTTTACTCTCGCAAGGATCCTGGAGGGGGCCTGGGAGTATGCCCATCCTGTCTACATATGTTTTGTGGATTTGGAAAAGGCGTATGACCGGGTCCCCCGGGAGATACAGTGGGAGGTGCTGCGGGAGTATGGAGTGAGGGGGTCCCTTCTTAGGGCAATCTAATCTCTGTATGACCAAAGCGAGAGCTGTGTCCGGGTTCTTGGCAGTAAGTCGGACTCGTTTCATGTGAGGGTTGGTCTCCGCCAGGGCTGCGCTTTGTCACCAATCCTGTTTGTAGTATTTATGGACAGGATATCAAGGCGTAGTCGGGGTGGGGATGGGTTGCAGTTTGGTGGGCTGAGGATCTCGTCGCTGCTTTTTGCAGATGATGTGGTCCTGATGGCATCATCGGCCTGTGACCTTCAGCACTCACTAGATCGGTTCGCAGCCGAGGGTGAAGCGGCTGGGATGAGGATCAGCACCTCTAAATCTGAGGCCATGGTTCTCAGCAGGAAACCGATGGAGTGCCTACTCCAGGTAGGGAGGGAACAATGGAGCGGGAGATTGGTTGGAGAATCGGCACAGCGGGCAAAAGCTCTCAATCTACCGGGCAGTTTTTGTTCCTACCCTCACCTATGGTCATGAAGGCTGGGTCATGACCGAAAGAACGAGAT
The DNA here is from genome assembly GCA_016801145.1 of Umbra pygmaea. Classification (NCBI taxonomy): domain Eukaryota; kingdom Metazoa; phylum Chordata; class Actinopteri; order Esociformes; family Umbridae; genus Umbra; species Umbra pygmaea. Next base: position 13,321 of record JACXGM010017541.1, on the reverse strand, counting down.
CCAGGGTACAAGCAGCCGAAATGGGTTTCCTCAGGAGGGTGGCGGGCGTCTCCCTTAGAGATAGGGTGAGAAGCTCAGTCATCCGTGAGGATCTCAGAGTAGAGCCGCTGCTCCCTTGCGTCGAAAGGAGCCAGTTGAGGTGGTTTGGCATCTGGTAAGGATGCCCTCTGGGCGCCTTCCTAGGGAGGTGTTCCAGGCACATCCAGCTGGGAGGAGGCCTCGGGGAAGACCCAGGACTAGGTGGCGGGTTTCTATCTCCTACCTGGCCTGGGAACGCCTCGGGATCCCCCAGTCGGAGCTGGTTAATGTGGCTCAGGAATAGGACGTTTGGGGTCCCCTGCTGGAGCTGCTGCCCCCGCGACCCGATCCCGAATAAGTGGACGAAAATGAATGGATGGATGGATGGAAAATTATATAATGGGAAAAGGTTTTGTTGAAGGGTATAGCTCTATAGACCCCCATTCATTCTGCACTCGCCCGTGACCGCCGTATATATGGAACCAGAGTGGAACTGCAACAAGTTCAGAAGCCGGAATGTTTCCAAGAGTGGCAGTTCTCTCTTTATTAGATTTTCTCTGATATTATGCACAAAAATATGACCTCTCCATTATCTCGTGCATATTTTATTTATGGGTTTATCTGTAAAAAAACAAATTCTGATCCATACTGGAAATGATCTGTTTTTGATCAAACAGTATGTAACAGAAATAAATATTTTATACACTACAATTAAGAAATATATATTTCTTTATTAAACTATTCTCATCTTACAACATCACATAAATCACCGGAGATTCCAACTGACAAACGTCTGCCTCTTTCCTCTCGAAACCAGTGAAAGACATCTTTGCGACCAAGGATATATAAAAGTACTGTAAAATATACACTAGGCTCCAAAATGACTGGCGCTGTAACGTCCGCATTAACAGTAGACTGAGACGAGGACTCAATATTTATAGTTATTTCCTTTGTAGTAAGGCCAATGCATTGCATAGTTTTTTATGTTGTTTATAGGGTCTGTCCTTTTAAATATGTGTCACACCTCTCTCTAGTTTGGCTATTGCTAGGATAGGTTAGGTTAGGCTGGTATCTTGTTTGTAGACCTGATGATTAATGATTACATTCAGCTGTGTTTTATTAGTCTGTTAGTTTTCTCTATATATATGGGGGCCAAACCTAGAGGGAGGGGTCGGCATTGATTTACGTAACGTGTGATAATCAGTTTGTGTGTGTGGAAAGGCTGTCCGGGAGCTACACTATTTAAATGTAAGTTGTGAAAGTTGTTGGAGTTTGGAAGTTTATGCATACGCTCTTTACTTGTATGTTAGCTGTCAGTGTTTATGCCAATGTGAGAGCATATTAAACTATATAAGTATAATAGTTGTGCACTCGCTTCAACTGTTGGCCTGCAACTACAATATATGTATGTTCCCCGGATTGTCTATTAAACACAAGAAACAACTATCTACTGCCTGCTTTGGTCTCCCTCCTTCATATTTACCACACTAACCCGTGACAGGCACCCCTGACTGGCAATGCACAAACAATACTGTAAAACCTATAAACAATACAATTTTAAAGAAACTATTAAGTACCAACATACTGTATTTTATTATAGGAGAATTCTGGGAGTTTTCACAACGTAGCTTTGTTGTTTGCATATCTGAAGTGCTGTCAGTAGCGAGAATAACTCAAACAATCTGTATTGGCAAAACTGTGTTTACCTTTTGCTCCAGTATTCAACCATTATGTATTTACGGGGCAAATTTTAAAATGTTTTTTGAGCCTCTTAACATGTTCGAAATGTAATTACTAGTCCATATCCATGTGCAGTGATCCCGCACTGTAGTGAACACAGCGAATTTGAAAAAATCAGTCAGTGTACATATTTCAGTTTATTTCCCATTTTCCAGTGACGTCCACACGAGTCGATTGTTGAAGTCATACAATGCAATATTCAAAAACATATTTTTTCCGCAAAAAAAAAAACATTTGCCGTGGTTATGTCCATATAATGTTGGTAACCTGACACCCCTTCTTTGGCAGCTCACGGACTGAGTCTACACTGTTGCTTAGTTACCTATGCTCATGCGCCATAACTCTTGAACTGTTGGGAGCTGTGAAGGCAAGTGTCAGGTTACAGCCGATCAATGTTGCGAAAGTAGTTTATGGACATAACCATGTTATGAGTGCTCCTGGGGCACTGATCAAGATTGATGGCATAATGAATTCCACTAAGTATCAGGCAATTTTGCATTTGCCAGAAGGCTGAGACTTACCCATAGATGGACTTTCCAACAAGACAATGACCCGAAACACACCTCAAGATCCACACAGAAATGGTACTGTGACAATAAAATCAATGTTCTGCCATAGCCATCTCAGTCACCGGACCTCAATCCAATGGAAAACCTGTGGGCAGAGTTGAAGAGAGCAGATGATAAGTGCAAAACCAAGATGGTAAAAGATCTTGAAAGGATCTGTATAGAGAAATGGTCCAAAGTTCCTCAAAATATGTTCCTTAACCTTGTCACAAGATAAAAAACTGCTATTGCTTAACGACAATACGCTCTCTTCACGCTCCTGGTGCAGCACCCCAAAAACAATGTTCACGGTGCTGACTCGCGATGCATCTATTCTAGTTAGCAGAGTACCTGTATTTGCAATGTAGCAACGTAATGATTGACATTGAGCTAAAACCTGCAGTGTCATTTATGAATTACCAATAAAGATGGGTTGCATCAGTAAAGATATGTTAGTATTTTATGTTTTCCACATTTGTGAGAAAAGGTGCTGTTTATTTTGGGAGGTATTGTGCTCCTATGCGTTTGAAGCAAGTTATTATTTCCTTTTTCTCTGCAGGTTGAGAATACAGTGAGACAGGGCAAGACAGGGTTATCCTGTACTGATGTACAAAGAAATTGGAATGCAGGGACAAGAAAAATGTAGGGCTGAGGAAAATGAAACAAATACTTTAAACGTCACAAAGCATCCCTCCCGTACAAAACCGCACCCTTTACAACACGTACTACCTAAAAAGGCTATGTTCTCTTCTCATTAAAAGTTTAAAAGCAGCATAAATTCATCTGTGATGGCACCTCTTTTTCAGCTGGTCTCCTACAACTGTGCTACAGAGTGAATGGACCAGTAGTGACCCAGGTCTGTCTTTTGGCCCCCAGCTGTGGCACAGTGACCATTGCACTGTACTTACCTGTGATAAGTGTGTCAGTATTTACAATGCATTCAATAGGCCAGAAGGTTGAATCAAGAAACAAAGATGCCGAGCACCTACCAGCTGTGGCACGATGCAAGAATGTTTCACACCACCACCAGCACAGCACAGAAAGTTCTGAAACGCAGCAGAACAGGCCCGGGAAAGTTCCTAAATGAACACTTGTTCCCTACTTTTAAAGGAACTGCCACCAAGTACAGCAAAGAGAATGAAGACAAAGCTATCCAACTGATGGAGGAAAGCATAGGGTTTGCTGTGTAGAGAACCAGCCTGGTGGTGCATCCTCACCATCCCTGTGGTTGGCAGCCAACCTAGATGCAATCCTTGATTCAACAACGCTCCTGGAGGTGAAATCTCCCCTGAAATGCCCTACATTAATTAAGGAGTGTCTGAACAAGTCACAGTAATTTAAACTTGTCATATCTACTTGAATTAAGTTCCTGCAATAAAGTTCCTCTAAGTATAAGGTTGGTTACAAATCATCAAAGTACACAGGAAACTGAAAATGTACAGTATATTATTTCTCAAAATAAATGAACTCAACATGCATGTACAACATCACCTACATGTACAGAATATAAATGAAGATAGTTATGCATGGAAATGCATATGTGTGGTCAAATAGACAAAAACAATATTATCCAGACATAATTGTCCAAGTTTATTGATTTTAAATATATATATGTTTAATGCAGTCCTTATAATAGGTAGTATTACATTGACCAGGCCAAATGTTCTGAAATGTGTGTGTAAGTGTGTGTATTTCAGTTACATGCTTTATCTTAAAGGTCAGAGGTCTATGCCAAGTCCCAGTGGAACCCTAATCCCTAGTTAGTGCACCACGTCTTCACTACGTCTAATATGGCTTCAGTCAACACTAGAGCACTGTTGTACGGAATATGGTTCATTTGGGACTCAGCCCACAGTGTGCCTCATAATCAATAATTACCACATGCTGTTTTTTGGCTTTGCCATGCTATTGGTGTGGTGTGGAGGGGAAAGCCTCCAGACAACCAATGGGAATGGCAGAATAGTGACCTTCATCCTAACCTTACACAGGTGGCTGTCCCACAGAATGCTGCCCATGATAAAGTGTGTACAGCAGTACGCTATTTAGCTGCCTGTCTACCTTCAGTGATCCTACACCTGCATCTCTGCTCTGATACTTCCTAGTCTCAAAGTGTGACAGGATGTCAAACCTAAAGGATCTGTGTAGCGGCCTGCCCCTGAACCCTTTGCCACCCAATCAGGGACGGGACCCTGATGTGCCCCACGCACCCATCAGGACACCCAACCTGACTCGAGAAGAGGAGCGGGTGAGTACTCATATATTGTCACAAGCCTCCAAATGCACACTGGACTAACCTGTCAAAGACTTTCCTGCATACTTTTAAGAATTATTTTAACAAATTTAGCTTTTCTGCACTGTAAAATAAAATCTGTGAAAAAGGTTTAGGTGTTTTTAAGGGATTGTGAAATATGGAAAAGATAATAAAATTGCAGAGTGCATGTGATTTTTTTGATCTATTGATAGTCAAACATAAGTTCCAGCAATTTGAACATAATTTTTAGCTCTTCATAGTGTGCATTTTGTTGGTTTAACTGTTAAAGACAGGGTTGGTTTACCCCGGTTTTCCCCGTAACTCAGAATATTCTAGCAGTTTGACTGGTGTTTGCTTGGACTGGGATCAAAGCCCACTGTCAATGATTAAGAGAGTTACATGTGTGCACTAGAGACTAGACAAGAAAATAAAAAACAGGTAGGAAATGAGACAATAGATGAGGTCAACGTCCTAAATTATTATAAAAACAATCGCAGTTCATTTCCCGCCATTCTGGGGTCCCTCTCTAGCTGGCTGTGAGGAATGCCCTGCGCTACTTCCCCCTCTCCCACCACAACACCCTGGCTTCTGAGTTTGCCCAGGAACTCAGGCAGTATGGACACATCTACATGTATCGCTTCTGCCCCCCCATACACATGAGGTATCATCACAACACTGCCTCTAATCTGAGCACCTACAGTATACCAATTTCTTCTTTGTTCCCATAATCTGTCCCACCACGTTCTGATCCTTCCCAGTGTATGTTTGCACATAATACATAATAACATATTATGTGTGTGTTCAGGGCCTATCCTATAGATCAGTACCCATGTCGTACACACCAAGCTGCATGCATCATGGTGATGATCATGAACAACCTGGACCCTGCCGTAGCCCAGGTAACCACCACATACTCTACAATGCCCTTGGTTCTATTTACTTACATTTACTTCACTTAGCCTCCAGAGTCACTTACACTAGTAACTGCATACAACATTCATACTTGATTGTAACAATGTAATAGTCCTAACTCTTATGGCTGCTTGGCCATTTCTCTGCTGACCAGTTTCCCCAGGAGTTGGTGACCTATGGAGGAAATGGACAGGTGTTCAGTAACTGGGCTCAGGTAAGCACACAGGTGTTCAGTAACTGGGCTCAGGTAAGCACACAGGTGTTCAGTAACTCGGCGCAGGTAAGCAAACAGGTGTTCAGTAACTGGACTTAGGTAAGCACACAGGTGTTCAGTAACAGGGCTTAGGTAAGCACACAGGTGTTCAGTAACTGGGCTTAGGTAAGCACACAGGTGTTCAGTAACTGGGCTCAGGTAAGCACACAGGTGTTCAGTAACTAGGCTTAGGTAAGCACACAGGTGTTCAGTAACTAGGTTCTGGTAAGCACACATATGTTCAGTAACTGGGCTCAGGTAAGCACACAGGTGTTCAGTAACTAGGCTTAGGTAAGCACACAGGTGTTCAGTAACTAGGTTCTGGTAAGCACACATATGTTCAGTAACTGGGCCCAGGTAAGCATACAGGTGTTCAGTTACTGGGCTCAGGTAAGCATCATTTTGTGAATGTACGTGTATATACTTGAGTATATGTGTGTTTATGTGTTTGTGTGTAGTTCCGTCTGGTGATGCACTACCTGAGTGAGATGACAGAGGAACAAACTCTGGTAATGTACAGTGGTCACCCAGCGGGGCTGTTCCCCAGCCTGCCCTCCTCCCCCCGTGCCATCATCACCAACGGCATGGTAACCACACACCCACTGTCTGCTCTTTGGACTGCTCTACAGCATTTCACCATAGATCAGGATTCAGTGTTACTATTTAGGTTTTATATCAGGTCTTCTCCATTGTTCCATCTATTTCTCTCTCAGGTCATTCCAAACTACTCCTCCAGGGAACAGTATGAAAAGATGTTTGCTTTAGGTGTATCAATGTAAGTTACTCGGTAATTACAGCTGGTCATTATTTATGTATCTTTCCCTCATTTATTATAATTAAATTAAATGCTTGTGTTTTCTAGGTATGGACAGATGACAGCTGGTAGTTACTGCTACATTGGGCCTCAAGGAATAGTACATGGCACCATGGTTAGTTCTCTATGTCTCCAGTAGAGGGAGCTATCATCCTAAACATACATTGTGGTCATCTGAACATGCCTGTGTTTATTTCCTCTCCGTAGCTGACAGTGCTGAATGCAGGGAGGAGGTACCTGGGGTCGGATGACCTCGGGGGCAGGGTTCTGGTGACATCAGGGCTGGGGGGCATGAGCGGGGCGCAGGCCAAGGCTGCCGTCATCGCTGGCTGTGTCGGGGTCATTGCCGAGGTCAGTGAGTTTACTTCGGTAGTGACACTCCCACTGCCATTCATTTTAATACACTCTCTGTGTGTGATGTCATGGAAAGCTTTGGGGTGTGTTTCAATGTGATCCTCTATGTGATTTTGTAGTGAATGTGTCTTTTTAGGTCGATGAGACTCCACTGAGAAAGAGACATGAGCAAGGCTGGTTAATGGAGGTCACCAGTGACATAGAACACTGCATTCAACGCATTAGGTTCTCGCCGATAATGACAAAAACACACACACAACACACATCAATGGCAGCATGACTACCTGTGTGTATATTAGGTGATCGTCCCTTTGGCCTTGTGTTCTACAGAGAGGCCAAGATATCAAAGACTCCCCTCAGTTTGGGTTACCATGGTAATGTTGTGGACCTATGGTGAGTGTCGACCAAGGCCTGGGCGTACAGTAGCCTCAGCCTCTGTAAACACTTCGAAGACTATCTAGTTGTGTGTTCCTTGTCTGCCAGGGAGCGTCTGGTGCTGGAGTATGAGAAGACGGGGGAGCTGCTGGTGGACCTGGGTTCAGACCAGACCTCCCTCCACAACCCCTTCAGCGGAGGATACTACCCGGTCCAGCTCAGCCTTCACCAAGCCAACCAACTCATGGCCACAGACCCAGCACACTTCAGAACCCTGGTTCATGAGAGGTCAGAGCTTTAGGATGTACCGTTTTTGAAGGCAGTTTGTCTCCGCCAACTTCCTGCACAGTTACTAGGTCAACTGGCTTCTGATCAAACATCACACTACAGATTTAGCTGATCAAATATTTATTATAAGAAAATGTTTGAGTTGGACAGCCCTCACGTGGGTGTGGTTGAGAGGGTTGCTTAGTAACCTGCAGTCTGCCCTTCCCCCCCGTTCATCAGTCTCTGTAGACAGGTTGCTGCCATCAACAAGCTGTCTGAGGCTGGAATGTTCTTCTGGGACTATGGCAACGCGTTCCTGCTGGAAGCTCAGAGGGCAGGTGGGTCCTACAGTTCCACCACATAGTAACTGACCCAATGTCAAGACCATGGGAGGTAGGGTAATATGAATCAAGACCTTACGTCTCCAGAATATGATTAATTAGTAATTAGGGGATACAGTAGTAAGTTCATACACCTTTATACAGTTTTTTGTACTGACAAACCTAGAATGCAATAATTACAAGTGCAAGGATCTGTGTTCATTTTTCTGTGTTCAGGGGCGGCCGTACAGAAGGAGGGAGGAGGAGCAACAGAGTTCCGCTATCCATCCTATGTCCAACACATCATGGGGTGAGTGACAGGCTGACAGGAGACATCGAACCCTCATGCTGAGGGAGGGCCCACAGTTCACATGGTTAGGTCAAACTCCTATCCCTCTGTCCTATGCAGAGATATATTTTCTCTGGGTTTTGGACCGTTCCGCTGGGTCTGCACCTCCGGTGACCCCCGTGACCTGGCCCTTACTGATGACATTGCCAGCTCTGTCCTGGAGGAGATCAGCGCCAATGTGACGGAGAATGTGCGACAGCAATACCATGACAACATACGCTGGATCCGTGAGGCGGGAAAACACAACATGGTACTAATTTATATGGCACAGAGTTTACCACAAGCATCCCTATAATTTAAGGCGTTATACACTGTGTTCCAAATTATTATGCAAATTATATTTTACACTGATTTACCTAAATAATTCATGCAAATGACAGTCAGTATAATTTTAAAGTCACCAAACGTTAGGGTATAGGTCAATTTTCATTAAACAAACCACCCAATAAAAAACTCAAAATACACTGTTCCAAATTATTATGCACAACAGAGTTTCAAAACATTTTACAGTTTGTAAAGAACTTAAAATAGTAATTTGTTGAATTTGCAGCATTAGGAGGTCATATTTACTGAAATCAAAAGCTTTTTCAATCAAACACATCTTAACAGGGCAAGTTACATGTTAACATAGGACCACTTCTTTGATATCACCTTCACAATTCTTGCATTCATTGAACTTGTGAGTTTATGGAGAGTTTCTGCTTAAGTGTTTTTGCAGGATGTCAGAATAGCCTCCCAGAGCTGCTGTTTTGATGCAAACTGCCTCCCACACTCATAGATCTTTTGCTTGAGGATGCTCCAAAGGTTCTCAATAGGGTTGAGGTTAGGCGAGGATGGGGGCCACACCATGAATTTTCACACCTTCAGAGAACCTAAAGGGGCCTACCAGCTCTCTCCCCATGATTCCAGCCAAAAACATGGCTCTGCTACCTCTTTGCTGATGTCGCAGCCTTATTGGGACATGGTGGCCATCCACCAACCATCCACTACTCCATCCATCTGGACCATCCAGGGTTGCACGGCACTCATCAGTAGTCTTCAATTAGTCTTCATGTATTTCTGGGCCCACTGCAACCGTTTCTGCTTGTGAGCATTGGTTAGGGGTGGCCGAATAGTAGGTTTATGCACAACTGCACCAGCAGCTTCAAATATCTGTTTGCTGCTTTGTAATGGCATTTTAGCAGCTGCTTTCTTAATCCAATGAATATGTCTGGCAGTAACCTTCCTCATTATGCCTTTATCTGCACGAACCCATCTGTGTTCTGAATCAACCACAAATCTCTTCCCAGTAAGATGATCACGCTTAAGTTTTCGTGAAATATCTAATGTTTTCATACCTTGTCCAGGGCATTGCACTATTTGACGCTTTTCCGCAGCAGAGAGATCATTTTTCTTTCCCATATTGCTTGAAACCTGTGGCCTGCTTAATAATGTGGAACATCTTTCTTAAGTAGTTTTCCTTTAAATGGACTCACCTGGCAAACTAATTATCACATGTGTCTGAGATTGATTTCACTGATCCAAAGAGCCCGGAGACACACTACCATCTATAAGTTTGATAAAGAAAATTAATTCCAATTTGCATAATAATTTGGAACGCAATATATGTTACAACAGCAGTGTCATTCCTTGGTGCCCTGTATGTGTAGGTGGTGGGTTCCCAAGCCAGAATCCTCTACTCAGACCAGAGAGGCCGTGTGTGTATTGCTCTGGCCATCAATAAAGCTGTTGCTGATGGTAGAGTTTTGGTAAGCGCACATCCAGTTACCTACATCTCTATTTCATGTTTGTATTAGTTAGATTATATTAGGTTTTATATGAGGCTTGAAGTCTCATGTGTGTAGATTTGTAGGTGTGACGTTGTCATGATACACACAATCCAAGGGGTCCATGTGGCATAATGGGCTAAGTTGCTGCATTGCATGACAGTCTACATCATGGTAGTCATGGGTTCGGGCCAAACTATGGGTTCTCAGACTTTCCCAGGGCCTATTGCATGAGGCAGTGTAAATTGACATAGAGTGGCCCGGTATTTGGGTTATCAATCCTGCCGCGTCACTCTTCAGCGACTCCTTGTGTCCAGATCAGGTGCCTGTGGGTTCAATTGCGGAGGTATAGTCTGTGAACATAATCATCCCATGCATGATCCGACTACACGCTTCCTAGTTGGATTTGCAGTGCAAAACGACTTGGCAGCTGAGTGACATGCAGTTCCATGAACCACGTGCACACTCTTCGCCACCCCACTGATCTGTCCTAGGAGTTGCGTAGCTGCCGACAAGGCAGGAGTAGAGTGGGAATTGGGAGGGGAGAAATACAATCCAAAAAGGGTTCCTCATTTGTCCTCATAAGAGAACCCTTTTATGGTTCCTTGAGTACTCCTTTTGGTTCAAATGAGAACCCTTTTTGGTGACATATGGAACCCTTTTGGGATCCATTATGAATTCACAGGGGGAAAAGTTTTATATGCAAATAATAAACAAATAAAAACAACTTTTTGGATTCAATTTTTTTAAGTGTGGCATTTGTTTATTTCTGTTTCTGGTCCAGGCTCCTGTGGTAATCAGCAGAGATCACCATGACGTTAGTGGAACAGACAGCCCCTTCAGAGAAACCTCCAATGTTTATGATGGCTCTGCATTTTGTGCCGGTACATTAAAGCACACACTGTATCTGACAGACATGTTTTCATAATCATCATTACATTACTGGTACAGGCATGTTCATATAGATTGATAATACTTTTACTATGTGCTGGTCTTGACACCAAACAGACATGGCAGTCCAGAACTTTGTGGGTGATGCATTCAGAGGGGCAACCTGGGTGTCCCTTCACAACGGTGGAGGGGTTGGCTGGTAAAAAGAAACCTTCAAACATGGGACAACATGTTAGATTTAGAGCCCTGTCACGTCCTCCATTCTGTCAGTCTGAGTGTGTCTCTCGTCTCTCCAGGGGTGAGGTGATAAACGGGGGGTTTGGTCTGCTGCTGGACGGGACAGAGGAGGCAGCAAAAAGAGCCAGTCTGATGCTCAACTGGGATGTCTCTAATGGGGTGAGATAAGGACGATTATTGGCCCTCGACTGGGGATAGTCAGTGTTCTTACAGATACCATTCTTAGAGGGAGAGTCTTACACACAGATTTAGCCAAGTCCTGGACTCTCCATTGACCTTGATTCTTTGTAGTCCAAGACTAGGCTTTATCAGGTCACAGATCAGAGCAATAGGGAATTCTTGTTTTAACTTGCAGGTGGCTCGACGGTGCTGGTCTGGGAACTCTAATGCCTATGACACTATCCAAAGAACCATGAAGGACCAGGGGCAGCTACGCGTCACCATGCCTTACCATGTTCAGGACGAACGGGTGTTAGACAGGGCCCTGCAGGGCTAGCCCAGATCACAGCTCAACCACACAGCTAACACCGAACAGGAGTCACAGATACTAGCATGATGATCCATGCACATAGTTGATTTTCTGTGTTAATACAAACCAATTTTGCTTGCCAGATTGCCCTGGATTAACAACTAAACATCAGTTGAAAACATCAATTGAAACAAATGTTATTTGTTGTACTGTTGATGTCTATTACCTGTGTGTACTATTTGCTTGTAAGACCATACATTTTAATTAACTGTACTGATGCCCATTTACTTGACCAACTAAATAAAATATATTTAAAAAAAGAATATATATTAATTATTTTTATTTCTTCTTGTTACAAATTTAAGGATTATGATTTAAATGTTAGTAACATTGTTATTAGCTACTAATAATAAATCCGCTTATTGGTTTCACAGATAAAGAATTAGAAATGTCCAATGCATTCATGTCTTGTATTCTATGTAGCCTTGAACAGAGAGGTTTGATTACAAGTTGGAACAGGCAGAGAAGACGAACAAGTAAAGGATCTGTAGCAGGACTGGATGTCCTTGGGGGAAGTTTCTCATTTTATATGTCAAATGAACAGGATAAACAAGAAAGTGACTACGTATTCAAATGCTTATAGGCCATTTACTTCATTACAAATATAATGTGAATTTGTCACAGCCACTCCCGCAGCCTCCAATACCCAGTGCTTGTCCTCGCCGGTTCCTTGCGGCTCTCAGGCTCCTAGTGGTTAATTACGCACACCTGTGCGTCCTTACGCACCTGTTTTTTGTCTTCTTATTTAGAGTCTTTAAGTTCTGTTTGAAGGGACTATGCCTTGTCAAGTCTTATCATGCTGTTTCTTGGGTCAGATATTGTTTATATGTTGTTGTATATGATATTTCGTTGTATGTTTTACACACAGTCTCGGGTATGTCAGAGACTTGGACTTATTGAAAGGCATCCCTTATTTCTGCAACTGTCTCCAGCTTCCTTTTGATATCATGAAAGATGACTCGACCAGACTTATGGAGACAGCAGGTAAAGAGGATTGGTAGGGGACGTGGGTGAACATGAAAGAGTTCTGCAGCAGCATCATCTGCAGCTAGCAAGCTTGGGATCTGCCATGGACAGGGGTGGATTAAGGTGGTCAGGGGCCCCTAGGCTTCTCTTTGTGTGAAGCCCCTCCCCTAATCATTGTGCTTTACTGGAAAAATGTATTTAGTGCCATACATGGTCCACACGCAAGTATGCTGAACTGGCATACACACACATTGAGACAGCCATCATTACAGTGTTTTCTTTACATTGCTTCAAGTGGTGGACCACAACAGTAAGACAATTACCACCACACCACATAGATAAACTGAGATATTGAACATTACAGACAAAACACAAATACAAACAAGCATAAGGCCCAGTGCTTAGAATCAGCCGTTTAATTATGATCAAGAAACACTACGACCAATACTAACATCAACAGAGATGTAAGTGGAAAAAATACCAGATATAACACTCTGCCTCAACAGCCCCAAAAGAATTACAATAGAAATGTAACTACACTGAACAAAAATATAAACGCAACACTTTTGTTTTTGCCCCCATTTATCATGAGCTGAACTCAAAGATCTAAGACTTCTTCTATGTACACAAAAGGCCCATTTCTCGCAATTATTCTTCACAAATCTGTCTAAATCTGTTTTAGTGAGCACTTCTCTTTTGCTGAGATAATCCATCCACCTCACAGGTGTGGCATA
>JACXGM010017540.1:7838-19764 GCA_016801145.1 Umbra pygmaea | reverse complement strand
TTCGGCCCGATGAGATCTATAAGTGTACCAAGTTTCATATTATTACATGCAAGCGTGTTTGATATATGGACAAGTGTTCGAATCCCGTTCCAGGGGGCGCTGTAGAGCCCCCCTGCCACGCCCGGGTACCAGCTTCAGCCCTGCTCTGATGGCCGCGGGTTCTGACCCGTGTGCAAATTTTCAAGAGTTTTTGAGCATGATAAGGGCCCCAAAAGTGCCCAAAAGGTAGGAAAATCATAATAATAATAATAAGAATAATCTTAAGGAAAACAAAAGGGCCTTCGCCGTTGGCTTGGGCCCTAATAATCTTAAGGAAAACAATAGGGCCTTCGCCGTTGGCTTGGGCCCTAATAATAATCTTAAGGAAAACAAAAGGGCCTTCGCTGTTGGCTTGGGCCCTAACAAAAGGGCCTTCGCCGTTGGCTTGGGCCCTAATAATAATCTTAAGGAAAACAATAGGGCCTTCGCCGTTGGCTTGGGCCCTAATAATCATTTGAAAAACAATAGGGCCTTCGCCGTTGGCTTGGGCCCTAATAATCTTAAGGAATACAATAGAGCCTTCGCCGTTGGCTTGGGCCCTAATAATAATAATCTTAAGGAAAACAATTGACACTTAACTGTTATTAACAATTAGTTATTGCTTATTGCTACATAAACTAATGTTAAAATAGACACCTTAGTTAACTGTTCATAACATTACTTATTGCATTTTACTGCATTAATTAATGTTAAAATAATGTAAAAAAGAACACCCCAGTTAACATTAACATCATTAGTAAATGATAAGTTGACACCTTAGTTAACTGTTTAATATTAGGAACGGTATTACACAATAGGTTTGTGCAACACACCATTCCATTCACTCTGGTCTTGAACATAACGCAAGCCTGGTGTCCCCAATTAAGGTTCACTGACCGCGTCTGTAATTCATACATACTACTGTGAAATAAAAATAAATCTAATATGTTACATGCATATATTGCTATAATGAATGGAAATATTCTGTATTTCTCTGTGGTTTTTAAATAAAACCTAATTGGGTTTTATCGATTTAGCCCTACACTCTTAGAATAGAAGGTACTCTATAATGTACCTACAGTAAAATGGTACAAATCTTGTTGCTGGGGCTGTACTATACCAAGGTACGAATATTGTACCCTTCAGCTTGGTTAGACATTTCTACTATTGATATCTGTACCTCTAATGGGACACTTATGTACCCCGAGGGACAAAACTGTACTTAAAGGTTCACTGGTCACATCAGTAAGCTCAAAGGTACAAAAGTGATCCTTAGGGCACTAAATGTGTAAATGGTTGTCCCTCAGGGTACATACCATTTGGACCCATGCTGAAAGGTACAATATTTGTACCTCTGTAAGTTACAGCCAAAGCGACAAGCTTTGTAACATTTTAGGTACATTCTCGTAGAGTCTTCTCTGAGAGTGTAGGCATTAAAGATGAACTGAACTGAAAGAATCAACGTTGATAATGTGTTATTTATGACAATTAAAAATAATTAAACAAAAAAATTTAATAAAAAAATCAATACATAGCTTTTTTAAGCAACACCCAAAACTGCGTTTGTTAGTATAGAACGCTGCCAATTGCTATGACGTCACTGGTATGGTAGGACCTGAGTACGTCCTAACAGTACAAGCAACAGCTGAAGGATTTTACACACAAAAATGAGTCAGTTCAATGGCATATAATACAAAGTTGTGTCTAAAATATGTATTAGATTGTATTTGCATGATGTGCATTGTAATGTAAACAGTAAATTATTAATGGAGTAAATAACTACGTATCCAAGCACATTGTGTAATGAACACTCCAAAGTGTATAAAGAACACAGTTTTATTGTAAACTGGAATACTATGGTTAATATATGGCAATAGCACAGACTCGTAATCCAAGGTAGAACATAACCAAACGAAGCAAGGGTCAAACCAGAACAAACACCAAAATATCTCAGCAAAAGCACAAAGGGGTAATCCAAATCAGAATCATCAATTACACAACGCAATGATCAAACTGGAATACACTATAAACATGGAATGCTCAGAAAGGAGATGAATATACTCACAATACCTCGCAAAGAGGCAGGAGAGGTGTGTGACTTAAATACTGGATGGAGTGAGCAGGTGTGGTGAATTAGGATAATTGAGTCCGGGTATGGGAACTGTAGTTCAGAGGAGCCATGAATAGGGAAGCTGTAGTCCACGGGAAGAAGAACTGGGGAATGGGAATTGTAGTTCTGAGTCATAGAAACTAAGGAAGTGGCAGTGTCCAGGGAAGGGGAACTGGGAAACGTTACACATTGTGCATTTTAGGAAATAGAGACTGCTTATTGTGTGCATTTAGAGAAAATAGAAAAACATGGTTGATGTCCTGTGACTTTTAGAAAATCGAGGCAGATACATGGAAAATGTGATTGGACGAATTCATCCAATGGGGTCGCTTGTTAAGTTACCTGCATGGAGGATTCAAGATTTTTGCTGTTTACTCTAGGCTAGTTCAGAGTTGTCAGACTTTCTTTGGGATTGTTGATGGATATTCCACTGGACATTGCACGGATACCACTTACTATGTGTAACGGAGTTAAGAACGTACGTATTCTCACTCCACAGCAAGCTTGAAATGTCGCCGAAGAGTTATACAATTGGTACCTTTTTTTGTATAGCTCACTCGGTTGGTACGTTGCAAGCAGGGCTGTGTCGAGTGTTGCGGAGCAGATGGCCGCAGGATCTAGCCCGGTATGGGGCAAGGTGAACTTCCGTGCGGGCTGCTAGCAATGGTGCGTTCGGAGCCGTTGCACACCCGTCACATATGGAACTAGCAGCTATTTCTGCGAGTTGAACTCGCTCTGCATCACCTCTCACTATGGAACTAGCAGCTTCTTCTGCGAGTTAAACTCCTCTGCATCAACAGCATCTGCCCTGGGACGGTGAACAGCAGCTAGCTTCAGGGTGAGTAGAAAGAGAGATTGGATTCTGTTTACAGACCCGCGGTGGTTTTGATAGCAGTGAGTAAACACATTATTATCGATCTGTGTTATTGTCAGTCATGCTTAATTTATACAGTCTATGGTCGGAGTGCTAGATTGTATAGTTTGAAATGAGTGCTTCTAATGTGTTAGCCGTTTCCCCTAGGTTGGATCGTTTGGTACTGTATCTAGCTTGGTTTCGTGACTCAATTTCAATTAATGTCCAGTGTCACTCTCAGTTTTGTTAAACGCTATATGCATTAGGCATTATTTGTGAGTGTATGTGAATATGTATGTGTTCTGTGTATGTGACAACAACGTTACATCCAGCCT
Organism: Umbra pygmaea; assembly: GCA_016801145.1. Classification (NCBI taxonomy): domain Eukaryota; kingdom Metazoa; phylum Chordata; class Actinopteri; order Esociformes; family Umbridae; genus Umbra; species Umbra pygmaea. The sequence goes on along the minus strand of JACXGM010017540.1, from coordinate 16,448 downwards.
TTTGCTTAGTAGACTTGGTAGCATTCCTGGATAACAGCTAAACTGTCCTCTGCCTGACTTGAGCGTTTCAGCGCCCTTTCCCTGTGGCAGATAGTGACGGCGGTGTTACTTTCCGTTGGTCTATCTGTCTGCCCTGTACTGTAGCCTGAAAAGTCAAACAATGATGAAATGTTCTCAGGTTTCAGTCTGTTGGACTTAACCCTCACCAGTGACACTGTTGTGTTGAAAGTACAGTTCTTTAAATTGTCTGTCGTTAAAAGATGCTCGCTACAGACACGAAGTTCAGGGGCTGTCGGAGGGCTAGCCAGTTTTAAGGCAGCTAGCCATGAATTGAAGGGCTGGTTTCTTAGTCAAAGATAGCCTGTGGACATTTATTTTAACCCCAGCTGCCTTAGCCCTATTCCATTCATTACTGCAGCCAGAGGCAATGCAGTATAAACCCCCCATAGGCCTGTTTCCTCAGTCATGTCAGTTAGCCTCAGACTCATTACCTGGTATGGCTGAGTAGCTTACCATACTAGTGACGTAGCCGATTTTTGAAATCCAAAATGGCGGCGCCCATGTAACAGAAACAACACTTTCAACATATCAGTTTATCCCTTTTAACAAATTTAGCCATTTTAATCATTGTACCAATGAGAAGAAAAAAAAAATGTCTGTCATATCACCTTTACATAAAATTCCAGTTCAGTTCATCTTTAAGTGTAAACATGTATAACATAAGGTTATACATGGCTCTGTGCAGATGAATGCGCTTGATACAACTTTGTGAAAAAGAATATTATTTACATGAAACACCAATGTTCTTTTACAAAGAAAACCCCCGAATTTGGAAGCCAAATTGGTTTTGGTACATAAAATATACATTTTGTATAATTCTGATGTCGAAAAAAAAACCGAACTCACTTCTTCCCAGCCCAGCACTAGTTTGAGGGCGGTTTAAAAAAATAGCAGTCTTCTAAATTCAAACTTTAACAACAACACACCATCGCTCTATCAATTATATATTCCTAATCTGATATTGTCCCTGATTGTGAATATATAATTTTCAGAGCAAACTGAAATAAGAAAAAAATTCTGCATTTACTTTTGTACAAGTTGATCGTGCCCTCTCAGCACACTGAAAGCATGTGTCACCTGACATGTCCTCCTCATTGGCAGAGAGTTAAGAATAGAATCCTTTCAAACCATGCAACTGATGCAAAAAAAATGTAAGTACCAAAAGCAATTGGGCTTCCCGGTTTTGGGATTTCCTTTGTGAAAGAACAATTTTTTTTCACCCAATTAACCGTTGTTTCACAAAGTTGTATCAAGCGCATTATAAGAGAAATATAACCTAATGTCCTAGCATTTGCGCTAGCTCAAGCCTGCTCTACATGAGTGAGACAGTCAAAAATTTACTTCAAGAGATTTAGGAACATAGACATTATGTATTTTTGTCATTGTTCCCCTTTAAAATGACATGTATAGATAATTAAATTCCTACTCTATTCAAGCCTTCTAACAAATCTGTTTATCCCCAGAGTTATATACCATAATTCCTCAAATAAAAACCGGTAGTCAATTAAACGCCGGGCCTCTAATAGTGGTCAACACGGACAAATAAAGGCCGTTCTTAAATAAAGGCCGGGGAAATATTACGTGTGGATAATCTCCTATAGGTGCCTTTCATATAATGTACATTCCAGTTAAGCGTAATGTACATTTCTATCACTTTTAATAGATTCAACAATATATTCATGCTATTTTCCAATTATGGTACTTCTGCTCCTGCGAGCTGCCATTCCGTAGGTTTTTGTTCCAAACCTAATGTAGCACAAGTGACGCTACTCACTACCAGTTTGAAACGCTAACTCAGGGTAGTCGCAACTCGGGTTGGACGGAACATTTACGGAATGGCAGCTCGCGGGAGCAGGAAATAGTATCGCTAAGTATAATTGTCCAACTGGTATTTCAGTCAATGCGGCTGTATGTTTTAATCAGCTTGGTGTTGTTTGTATTAACGTACAGGTAGATGGCAGTAACTACATTGGAAATAACATGGCACCCATTCAGTGCAAGTGATTGAATCTTCAACAACCTTTTACAACTACGTATTGGATTTGGAACGGTTACAAGAAGTGTTGAGATTGCGATAACAACGTAATGCAGCATTAAAAGGAAAAGTGGAACAAGAATTTACACAAAAATATAGCCAATTATACTTATCAAACAGAGGGAATCAGAAATAAAGGCCTGCCTCTAACAAAAGCCTGCTTCAAATAAAAGTCGGTTGCCTTCTGCAGTAGAGGTACAGTAAATAAAGGCCCCGGTCTTTATTTGAGGAATTACGGTATTTTTTTCTTCCACTGAATTTATTTGAATTATCAGATCCATTCGTCTCGTAATCATTGAATAAAATATTTCTGTTGAAATCATGTCTATGGGCTCATTGATTAATTTGCCTGAAACAGTGGTCATCTGCTGGCTCAAGTGCACTAGTCATGTCCACTTTGTCCAGCATCACTTTGTCCACTTTGTCCACTTTGTCCAGCATCATTTCCATTAAATTTGGAAATGATGCTGCATTTACAACATTTGTCAGAGAACATGGTAAGAACTTATATATGGATACACACACCACACAACATACCCACCAACATGCATACACACAGACATTAATCCAATCACATTGGCCTGTCGACTCCTACACATAAAACACAAACATATATGAGACACAATTTTTATGCAAAGACACCCTTGCAAAAGCACAACAAAAATGTCTTTATTGCTGACAGAAATGCAGCTCTCAGCAGTCCTGGCTGTTATACAAGTAGTAGAGTATCTGTCTGTTGTACTCCAAGTTTACTGCTGCAACCGCATATCCATAAAGTTGAGTTGTTGTACCCCTACAGACACACACACACACATGCATGCACACACACAAATACACACCCTTTGCCTCGACAGGAGTGCAGCAGGCCAGTGCAGATAAGCACAAATAAACAACAGCTCTTGCGAAATCAATTCTCCTGTCTCTGTTTTACATTCCCTTTGCTCCATTCCTCTTTCTTACCTCTTCAACATGTAGGAGGGCCGCTGACCAGCCCAAGGGAAGGAGGTAAGCATCTCGCAGGCAGAAAATGGAGAGGGCATAATGGGTTGAAGAGCACCACTGCCTTGTCTTAGTTCAAGAACATTGACCACTGCAAAGGCACAGGACCGTGTAGTGTCCATTCCCTGCCACAGAGGAACAGGGTGTACTTTTGTCTGTGACTGTTTTTCATGGTACGGTAGTACAAATGTTCTTATAAAAGCCAGATTTCTCACAGTGAATGGTGAAGCCTGTGATTCACTGGACTCATTTATTTGGGTTTAGTATGCAATCATTATGCAGCCTACCTAGAATATGCAGTTTTACGAAAGATATTTGACTGCAGGCGGTTCTCATGTCGATACATAGTTTTTTTTACAAAACAAGAAATTCATACCAGTGTACATTTCCGTAGCCATGAATACGTAAAGCCTTGTATGTTTACGAATCGTAAAAGTCTGTTTACCTTAACCTCACCTTACCATAAAGGAAAATTCCATAGTAAATGTAAAAATGTTTATATAGTATTTAAAGATTTTACCCTAGGCTGATTGTCAATTACAGTGTTTTTCTGCCATCAAGGTCTAGTGGATAGCACTGTGGCCTCACAACACATAGGTTCTGAGTTCAAACCCCGGTTGTCCCGGGCCATTATGTGTAAAGTTTTCATGTTCTTCCCATGTCTGCATGGGTTTCCTTTGGGTGCTCCGGTTTCCCCCACCATCAAAAACATGCAGGTTAGGTTCTCCAGTCAGTGCCCCTGACAAAAGCACTGCTTTAGATCTGGAGTGGTCCCCGGGTACTATAAATGGCTGCCCACTGCTCCCTTGAGGGATGGGTTAAATGTAGAGAATGCATTTCGCTACATGTATGTGTATGTGACAATAAAGTACCGTTACCTTACCTATATTTACGAGAATATTTTTGCAAATTAGTCTACAAACCCAGCCATTTTAACCTGCCAATTGGCTTCCATTAGGACCTAGTGAGTTTTTATGCATATTTTACACCAAGGAGATCAATTATCTATCTGTTTAACATTTATACATGCTAAGCAAAATTCTTTCAACCTTAATATTCATTTCATTTTCACACTCTTTACAACAAAACTTTCTTCCTCTGTTGCCATTGAGACCTTGACCCCGGTGCACAGTATAAAACAGTGGCTAGATAGATTCAACCAATAAAGTTGGTTAGGATCCCATCCCATGTCTTCCTCACTGTATTCCAGCTGAAATTAATGGTTGAATATTACCAATCAATAATACTTTTATCAAAGTTGAAAATGTCCAGTTTTCTGGTATTTCCTCACTTGCACCTGCCATTATAATATATATTATATTAAAATATTATATTAAAAGAAGTGTCTTTTTTAAGTCGTTATGCTAGCCTGGCTTTAGAAAGGTACTAAAAGAATGCGTGTGCCAGAGCCAGACACGTCAACAGAGGGCCAAGTCCAACCAGAAACATCGGGTACGTTTTATGATCTTCAAACTAACATCAATTAAAACCCTCATTAACTGCTAGCATTATTGAGGAGTCTGCAGCTACCAATGGTGTAAAAAGTACTTGAATTCCATACTTAAGTAAAAGTAGAGATATCGATCTTAAAAGTGACTTTAGTAAAAGTAGAAGTCACCCATAAGAAAATTACTTAAGTAAAAGTCTTAAAGTAGCTCATCTTAAATCTACTTAAGTATCAAAAGTATTGATCTGATGTTAAAATGTACTCAAAAGTATCAAAAGTAAAAGTACAAAAGTACAAAGAGAAAAAAGACAGAAATTGTTTTCTTTCTCTCTCCAAACTTTATTTATTGTCTGCCTACATCACATTGAACATGATCCATCACTTTGAACTTTAACTTAAATCGTCACTAAAATCCTTTCTCCTCTTGTTCCCTCATTTAGCTTATTGCCCACTTCTTCCCTCAACTCCTTTATCCTCTTGCTTCCTTCCTCACTGTCTCCTCTTGTCTCTCTTCCTCTCCATGTCATCTTGCTCACCCTCCTTCCTCTTGCTTCCTTCATCTTTCCCTCTGCTTTCTTCTCTTCCGTCCTTTAATTAAAATGGAAAAACCTGCGGTTCATCTTCAGTAGAAGATGTTTGTCAAAATTGCGAGAATCCAGCCATGCTCTCTCTGGGCTGAAGACAAGTCCTGCTATGCTAAATATTCCTTTACAGGCTGCAGAGGCAGGTAGAGGTGTATTCAGCTTCCCTGACAACTTGCAGACTGCAGGGAAGGACTTCAGCAGACGTGTAAAAAGCATTGGAGAATGACAACTTGAGTAGTAGAAGTACAGCTACTGTAATCAAAATATACTCCAGTAAGAGTAAAGAGTAAAACTCTTAAAGTATCTGAATTTAAATGTACTTCAGTACCAGAAGTACCAGAAGTTGGATGTGATTCCTCTCGGTGAAAAAGGTTATGCCCTGACTGATCACCTAACACCGCTTACAAATCCCGAAACAAGCAGGAACGCAGGTTTAAGAGTGCGCACACACGCACACGAACCACAGAGTGATGTATAGGTTTGCTCAAGGGCAGGTCGCTCTGTCTTGGGTAAGCGGGGTGGGGTGGGGGACTGCTATACACACCAGAGCAGGCCTGTAACATAATTATGGCATGCGGGGTTCTCCACGATATTGTGCTGGAGAACGGTGCCATTCAATGAAGATCAGAGGCCACATCAGCCACTGAAGGATACAGGATCTTATTCTGAGTTTCTAATATAGTAAGTGCTATTTTGGGTAAAAAAGCAAGTAAAAAAATAGGCTACAACGTGGAATGTTTAGTGAAAATAATTATTTTATTTGAAATACACTTCAGGTTCTCGTTAATCGCTTTCAATAACTATAGCAGTAATCTCAGTCAACACCGCATTTTACTTGAACAATCGACGCCTGGTTTTAAGCTTCCAATTAAAACCAAGTGGTTGGCCTGCACCTTAGACCTGAGCATCTTTATTTTATCTCAGAAGAAATCATTTTCTTTGCCGGATTTCGCTTATCCATGTCGTAAATTCTAATCCATGCATATATGTGGGCGTGTTATTTAAACTATGATTGTTTTCAACCGTCTGATTTATCAACAGCCGCTCATTCGTACGCTGGAATTGGAGTGATACGAATGTTTTGTAAATCACACGTGAGTCTCGTCATAGGATGATTTCTGCGCTCAGATCTACACTGGTTTCTACGCACGTTTGATGAATGAGGGCCACTGAGAATATGTGTGTCAGGAGAGTTAGGGAATTGCAGTCTTGTTTTTTTATAATGTGTGTATGTCACAATTACAGTTATTTTTATAATGTGTGTACGTCACAATTACAGTTAGTGTGTGTGTTCACCTGCCACTTGCTTGCTCCTATGTACTTATGCCTGTGCTTATGTGTTTGTCTCTCTTTGTGTAAGAATGATCTCCTCTAGCAGGCCCTTCAGAAGCCAATGTGCTGGGAGCCTCTGACAGCAGTATTTACCAACCTAGGGATGACCCACTACCAGCCCCATCATTCACTGATAATTTGGAGGCTGAGAAAGAAAGGCCCCCGAGCAGGCTCTGAATCACAGGCAGCAGGGAGAGAGAAACTGGGAGATGGGGAGAAAACGATGGTAGCTGATTGTGTAACGAATAACTTCCCAAGAGGTAAAAAAGAACAATAGAGTTTATTCTAGAAAGGTTAGAATCACAAACCCAGAATATAGGCGAAGGTACAGAGGACAATCCAAAAACATAATACTGGATAAACAATGCACAGGATAGGCCAGAATAATGATCCAAGAATATAGGCGAAGGTACAGAGGACAATCCAAAAACACAATACTGGATAAACAATGCACAGGTCAGGCCAGAATAATGATCCAAGAATATAGGCGAAGGTACAGAGGGTAATCCAAAAACACAATACTGGTTAATCAATGCACAGGTCAGGCCAGAATAACAATCCAATAAGAGAATGCTCAGTAGAAAGAAAAATGGATTACTTACAATACCTCGCGAAGAGGCAATGGTGTGTGTGTGCTTTATATACAGACTGGGTGAGAGCAGGTGTACAGAATTTGGGTGATTGAGTCCGGGTTATGGGAATTGTAGTTCTGAGCAGTCTAGAATAGGGAAGTTGTAGTTCTCAGGGAAGGGGAACTGGGGAATGTTACATAAAGGTTGACCGATATGGGTTTTCTCAGACCGATGCCGATGCCGATCTTTTGAAATCAGGGTCGGCCGATGGCCGATATATGCTGCCGATTATTTTTGGCCGATATTTGCTTGTTTGTAACCTCTATTTGAAAGATAAAAATCTAACACTAAATAGTACTTAAGATACAACAAATTTCTAAACAAAAATATTTATTGAAAACTTGAACACCAATCTGCACTTGTATACTTACATTAAACATGTATAATGTAAAAACATATATTGTATACATAAACAAAACGGGTAAGAACTAAGAAAAAAATAACTTCACTTTGACAAATAAACTTTTAAATGAAAAAATAAAGTTTTATGCACTTATCCAACATCTGAGAACAATACAATAAATTGACCATTTTAACAATAGTAGCAACCAGCATTTTTTCTTTGTTTTAGGTCTGAATAAAAATGTATACAGTAACACTTGAACACAAACAATCTTAATGGAGCTTCACTTCTGCTACTTAATCATTTAAAACAAAAAAAGTCTTGAAGTTACTAAGTGAATAAAAAGCTAGTAGCATTAGATAATCTACTTAAGTGCAATTGACTTAGCAGCGCCATCTCCTCATTTCTGAGGGAAGGGACATTTTTAAACAACAATACAGAAAGAAATGTGCATAATATCATACTTAGTTTTGACCGACTTTGAGACTTTTTCGTCTGATCTTCCCCTTTCCAACGGTACCAAACTTTAGTTGCTAACGTAGGGTTCGCGAGATAATCGCTTTCGCCCACCAGAGCGTCAATTAGCCTTTCGCCGAGCCCCGCCCCCCTTAGTTATTGTTGCTACGCCCGACAAACAAATGGTCAAACACCCGACTAGTGCAACAGATTGCCGTAACGGAAACGGTATACCGTGCGTGTCAGTTACCTTTTTTGGAGCATTAACTCTGCAATATCCTCAAGATCGAGGCAAAAGGGGTTACAGTATGCAGTGGAAGTATATATTCAAAATATAAAAATACGCAATGAAAGAGACACGACTACTATCGAGGCTAATGCTTACCGGTCTCAAGCTAAATCTGAGAAACACCATGACCTGTACCTCAAACGCAATCAGCACAGCCTTGTGGACCAGTCATGCTCTCGGGTAGGTTATCTGTTCATAAAATGCTACATGAAAGATAAAAACAAAATTAATTAAAAAGTTGCTTGTTGGGGCGCTATGTTCAACTTTGTTGTAAACTGACGAAAAATAAAGTTGGGGAGCTCAAAGACCCAACACAACAGCAGCAAACCTAGCGTTAGCTAACATGTTAACTAATGTTGGTTAAAGCTAAAGGGCTCGTTAAATTTAGCTTAGAGAGTAGGTTAACATTCTGGCAATGATATCCATGGTAATC
>JACXGM010017539.1:0-19664 GCA_016801145.1 Umbra pygmaea | reverse complement strand
ATGATAGATACATACGGGGCCATTGTTTGCGCTTTTAGAGGCGCGCTAATGGAGGGCGGAGTATGCGCTGATTGCGTAATGGGTATCGGGTTTGATAAATACCACGCTAAATGTGGAAGCATAGCGTGCGCAATTACCGAACTCGCATAAACAGACGCAGTGCAAACTGCGCTGGTGTTAGTAAATCAGGCCCTGAGTATTGTAGGGTCTGCTTAGCTCCTACACCCTTGATCATTTTCGCTCACTCAGCTTTGGGACACTTGTGCAAATGTCAGAAGCTCGCGTGAACAAGCAAATCGAGGGCCAAGGGTGAAGTGGAGTGGGATGTGTCAGAGTACGATTTAGCCAAATTCACTTCTGCCTCATTAAGAAACCATGGCTGCGTCTCAATACGCATAGTATGCATACTATACAGCCAAACCCTAGTACCCAAATATAGTATGTCAGAAGTCCCCGGATGGTCTATTATTTCCGGGGATTTTCGAAGTATGCAACCCTGCATGCTTTTTGGAATGATAAAGCCCACAATCCTTTGCGACACAGAAACTACTAGTACGTAGTACGTACTTTTAATATGTAGTATGTAGTATGCATATTGGGATTCAGCCCATTTGTATTTCAGAATGTGCCATATTTATGTGTTTCTGATATTTACACAGTTTTCAAATTGTGTTTTAGTGCTCGCAAATATAAGGTTTTGATTGGATTCCCTCTTACTGTACTTTAGGCATCCGGACTGCTTTTAGCAGCAGAGATTTTTAAACACATAATAACGTTCTAGTGAAAGGGGATGGGCCATGTAACCACCCCATTTATTTAAAATCACTGGTATGTTCTGAGGGAAGTGAGATGCCTCAGAGCTGCACAGTGACATCCAAGGATGTTGCAGGGGCGGGCCCAACACTCAGAGGGAAACCGCAACATCTAGACTATTCAGAAGAAAGAAAATTAAACCTGTTTGAGTTCGGAAGTGCAGGCTTTAGAACTGGAGGCCTAAAAAACAGCAGAGTTCATCTTTAAGGTAGCTGGCTACAAAAAGGTCTGACTACAAGCAGTGACACAGCCTCTGTAACTACAGTAACCGTCTTCAGTACATTATTGTAAGGTTTCTGCTGAGTAAGGTAGGTGGAAGCAAATCCTGGGCGAAGTAACAGAATATCTTTACTTAGAACTTAACAACCACAGACACAACGTAATATACACAGAGACACAGGCTCAATAAAGCACAAGTCACAATCTAGAGCATACATAGAGGTGGCGATGGAGTGATGAGGTGCAGTTGCACAGGAGACAATTAGGTTGGTTTTGGATTCTTGCTTCCCTGAGTTGCCGGACTGGTGCTTTAGTGGTTAGTAAACCTGCAACTTTGACTGCTGGGGGATACATGAGAATTATAGTGTACCTGAATGATTGTGGGAAAACAGCTACTGTTTACAAGTAGTAATGCAACGCTTGCGTATACATCCAAATAGAGCGAAATCTTTTTTATATGCTGTAAAAACGTTCATAGTAACATGTGATAGGCTTATTATTTAAGCTTACTGTTTCTTCCAATGAGCCAGTAGCAGCAGCAACTTTCTAAAAGCCAGGAATGCTTATTTTATTTTTACAATGTAACCAATCGCCGAGGCACAACTCAATAACTATTTTCACCAAAGTCGCTTTATAAAATTGTTTGATGAATGTAATGTTATAATGTAAACCTGCCTACACAGTCGCTTTTGTGACATTGCTACTGTACACCTGTTGGGTGTGTTCTATGAGGCCTTAACACTACCCACATACATAATATGGTTTATGTTAAACTAATGTGATAGATTACCAAACCTCAAAATAACATAATGATAATATATTTCATTACAATTTCATTATTAATTAATTTAATGTGCTGGCTGGTCAGGGGTCAGGGTTAGGCTGAACATCATGTGATCATCACATTGCTGAGCTGAGATTACGGAACTGTTTATATCCTAGAAATTCTAGACTGACTGAAACAGTATCTCTGAGGCAGTGAGGTGATGACTGAATTAAATTAGCCTCTCAGAAGTATTCTGTGAAGAAATCGCCACGTATCCATTACTGGATTTAACTTAAGGTGACAGTTCAACACAATGCTTTTAACACTTAAAAACCTGTTAAAGCATGTGTGGTTAGTGCACAGCTGAATCTTGTCCTCTATAACTCACGGTCACGGATGCTATCCATGGCAGAGTCATTTTCTCCTGTTGTGTGTGTTTATTTGCAGTATTACCAGAGTTCCTATGTGTAGACAGTTGCTTTATTTTTTCTGGCGGTTTGTACCAAGCGTAGCCTGAGTGTTATATTATTCTTATATGGGGTCGGGTCCCGGGGGTAGCAGCTCTAGCAGGGAACCCCAGACTTCCTTTTCCCTGGCCACATTAACCAGCTCTGACTGGGGGATCACGAGGAGTTCCCAGGCCAGTGTAGAGATATATTCTCTCCACCTAGTCCTGGGTCTTCCCTGAGGCCTCCTCCCAGCTGGACTTGCCTGGAACACCTCCCTAGGGAGGCGCCCAGGGGACATCCATACCTGATGCCCGAACCATCTCAACTGGCTCCTTTCTACGCGAAGGATCAGTGGCTCTACTCCGAGTTCCTCATGGATGGCCAGCCACCTTCCTGAGAAAGTTTGAGTTAGGGAGACAATTGTTTAAACTAATTGTGAAAGGTTCGTTAAAAGCCAGCAATTGTCACATAATACCCTTTACCAGCCTTTTTTATGACTTAACAACTATTGATTGTTTTTTGCTAATACAAGTATCAAACTTTATTAAAACTGACAGCCACATACAGTGTTAATTGAGAGTTTGTGAAACCTACAGGGATGATAATGATTTTTGTATGAAATATAAAAATAACCTTATTATGTAAATCCTGTGTGACTGTTCCACTGGGACACATATATGCAAGATGAAGACCGAAGCAATAGTGTGATTTTTTCTCCCTTCTATTCAGTATATAACTCGGCTCTACTCTGAGTCTCAGCATAAAAATGGCAACATGCACGTCCACTGTAACACAAGCAAATAATGTACTAAGCAAACATAAAATGAGCCTGTAATCAATGGGCTTAACACTTTAGCTATATTAAAACAACAAAACGGCTCTACTACCGGTTCTCATGGTGCTCTTAAAAGAGCTTCTGTAGAGGAAGTGTGGCAAACAATTACGCATAGCACACACTGTTAAGGTTCTCTGAGCCGGTGTTCTTCTATTCCGTGTATTCCCCACTCTTCTGGCCTTCACCTCCTCGCTCCTCGTTCTTCACCCCTTAGAGAGCCTCACCCTACATCTCCACTCCTTAAATAGACAAAGCAGAACAAGGGCCCTATCTTGCACCCAGCCCAATTGACTTTTTACACAGACGCATGTATCATTCCTATCTTGCACCCGACGCACAGGGGACTTTTCCCTCCACAGCGTCTGTAAATTAGGGAATGAACTTGCGCTCCCGAGGCGGTTCATTAAAAAAGAAGAGGCGTGTTCTGGCGCAAATGTATCCTGGTGCTATTTTGCAGTCCGAAAACAATTCCGCCACAGACCAGGTAAAACCTAATTAAAAGTCAGAGGCATGTTATTCAGATGTTATTTTAAGGGTGCATGCTTGGCCATAATGTAGCGAGTGCACAATGTGCATACACTTTGTTCCTCTTATCTACACAGATGCAGCAGTTCCCATTATTGCAACCCATACATATTACCACACAAGGGAAATCATTTTGGTGTCCGAAGATGTAAAAAAATGGCATAAATCTAGTGTACACATTTACCCAAATTATTCAGGTGGAAATATTTACCCTGATATACATCAACCGCAAGGGAACCCATTCAATCAACATACATGTCATTTGCTATGCTAATAGTAAGATCACCCATGTCTTTGCGAATTACCCTGGCTCAAGCCACGACTCATTTATGCTGGCAAACTATCCATTAAAGACATGGCTGATGACACCATTTATGATGCCAGCAACAGTGCGTAAAATGCTGTTTAATCGAAAACACACACAAACAGGCAGTGTAATTAAACGAACATTCCGCATACTGAAAATAAACTTCAGGTGATTGGATCGGACAGGAGGCACTTTATAGTACAGTCCTCAAAAAGTTGCAGCATTCTTTGTGGCTTGTTGTGTTTTACACAACATTTCCACGAATCATGGATATGTTGATGACATACATTAGGAAATATTAGATAACTTAAGGAGACATGATGTTAATATACATGTGCCATTGCCACTTAACCCAAATGCCCCAGCAACAGAACGGGAGATGAGAGCTTATTTGACAGAAGAGTGAGGAAAGCAAAGTAATGACAGTCTAATGTTAGACTACATTGCAAAAATTTCACCATCCATTCAGAGTGAGCCCAAAACATCGGAAAGTATGTCTTTGTGACATTTCTTTATTTACATTTTGTTAAAAAGTAATATCAATGGCAATCCACCGTTATAATAGCAATCCGCCATGGAACAGGCGCACCTGCTCTTAAAGGGAATGTGAGATGACCCTCAAATTGGTTTATTGCACCTTACGCCCAAACCACAGCTATGACTAATGTAGCTACTTCAGACCTACACATTTTAGATTTGCGTCGGGCGCAAGAATCATTTATCCCGCCAGTATAATAGCAACAGCGCCCAAGATCTGCCCACAAACTCACATGCGTTTGGCGTTTGAGCATTAAAATAGGGCCGCAAGTGTTAGTGTGCCTAGCTGGGGCTAATTAGGGTTACCGTCACTCTCTCATTCCCCTTGAGGGTGCTGTTGACTCAATCATTGTCTGCACTTTTCCACCTTTGTTAATGTAACATGAAAAGGAGAGCTAGACCTATGTCACGATGTAGGTGTGTTGTTTGAGGGAGAGAGACCAGAGACAGTAGATGGCAGAGTAATATGTTGTTTTTTATTGCTTATATTACTTCAGCAGGAGACGGACAGAATATAGGTTGCAGGGTACGCTTCAAGCATATATATATATATATATATATATATATATATATATATATATATATATATATATATATATATATAACAGTAACTCTGATAGCCTATGGGCTCTTAACGAGTGGCACAGACACTGAAACTAAACAACATACATAGCGTATATATGTACAAACAGAACTCTAAGGACTCACTTGTCACAACCGTACATACGGAGCTCCTGGGAAGTCTTCAAACAAATGCACACACCGATTATCCTGTGACTTTAGTATATCATAACCTTATCAATGTCCAACACCTCACGCTGGCTTGAATCAATAAACAGTCTAACCGCACACGGCTGAGCGCAAACATCCTCATTAACTATTTCCCGACACATTCTAGTACTGCCAAGCTAACGAGAGGTGTCGTAACCCATAAATGGACATTTACGAACATTTCAAAGGAAAACTGAAACACCATGCAGAGCACTGAATATAAACAAAATAACTAATACATATATAGTCCAGTTCACAGTTCATGAAAGTCTCTGAACGCTACAGTTATATCAGAATAAACTGTAAAAGTACCTCTCTCTTTTGACGAAAGTCAAGACACCCTTTTTCCATCTCCGGAACATTGCAAAAATTCAAAACTTTCTGTCAATTTCAATTTCAATTTATTTATAAAGCACAAATAAACACAACTTCTGTTGACCAAAGTGCTGTACATAGGAAGAATAAAATGAAAACAACAATAGGGCAAATGTTTCAACATTCACTTTGTATACGACAGATCAAATAAAAATGTATTTAAACTCACTTTAAAGATGCACAGGTTTGGTGAAGCTCTGATTTCTGGCGGGAGGCTGTTCCAGAGTCTAGGAGCAGCACTAGAAAAACCTCTATCTCCTCTAGTCTTAAGTTTGGTTCTCGGGGCCACCAGAAGGCCCAGGTTCGCAGACCTAAGAGCTCTTGGTGGTTGATGAACAGTCAATAGGTCGGTGAGGTATGATGGGGTCATCCCATTTAATGACTTAAAAGCTAATAATAATTTTTTTTTAAGTAATTCTATGGTGCACTGGTAGTCAGTGAAGTAACTTGAGGACAGGAGTTATGTGATCTCGTTTTTGAGTTCCTGTCAGAACTCTTGCAGCGGCATTCTGGACTATTTGAAAGCGGTTAATGGATGATTCAATGATCCCCACATAGAGCGAATTACAATAGTCCAGCCTTGTAGAGATAAAAGCATGTATAACTTTTTCGAGGTTAGAGAAGGTGTAAACACTATAACTTCAGTCTTTTCCTCATTCAGACTTAAAAAGTTTTGAAACATCCTTGCTTTCATATCCTCCGGGCAATTGGCCATCTTTTCTCAATTCTTTTCATGTTTAAGAGGAAAATACATTTGTTTGTCGTCTGCATAGCAATGATAATTCAAGGCATATTTTCTAAAATTGTACTCGGAAGCAAGTATAAAGAAAACAACATCGGAGCCAATGTGGAGCCTTGAGGAATTCCACATGTTAACTTTACTGATGCAGATCGGTATTTACTATTGTTGACTGAAAAACTTCACAGTAAAAAAAAAAATCCTTCCTTCTGTCAAGGAATGATGCATAAAAGTTAATCAATGCTTTTGTTACTTCAAGATTGGATTATTGTAATGCTCTATTTCCTGGCTACCCAGACAAAACCCTAAAACATATTAAGTTAGTGCTTAACACAGCCGCCACGTTGACTAGAACCGCAAAATTTGAACATATTACCCCAATTCTAGTCTCTCTACAATGGAAACCCATTGTAGCCCATAAGGCTAGAGCTGATTTCAAAGTTTTACTGTTAACCTACAAATCACTACATGGACTTTCCCCTACTTATCTGTCTGAGTTCGTGTTGCCATATATACCTCCACATACGTTACTTTCACAAGATGCCAGCCTCCTTACTGTTCCTAGAACTTGTAAACAAACAGCTGGAGGAAGGGCTTTCTCATTTAGAGCTCCAATTTTGTGGAATGATCTGCCAACCCACGTGAGAAAGGCAAAGTCAGTCTCAACATTTAAGTCTATGCTAAAGACTCATCTCTTCAGTAAGTTCTATGATATAGAGTCTGGCCTGGGGGCTAAAATAGAATGGTGACACTGTTGATGAACCACCCATGCTGGCTTGCCTGGTAGGCTCCACTCTCTCCACTGGGATATCCTTGCTCCAATGCCGATCAGGGGCCAAGTGAATGGCCTCACACTTGTGGGATGGAAGTACAATGTGTGGACTATACTCTACCCTCTCAGGGTGGTTGCAGTCTGTTGTTGGTGGGGTTTTGGCAATGTGGGTGTGTCTGAATCCTGTCTCCAGTCTCCAGTCCCCCCCGTCTCAGGCCCAGATGTTATGCTGCAATAGTTTATGTGCCAGGGAACTAGGGACTTTCTGTCCTTTCTCAGTCCCCATTTAAGTCTCATTAATTTGTGACTGGGGATGAGCAGCAGTTTATATATTTATTTTGGGGTCAGAGTTCTACTGAGGTACTACACCCAAGGTACGCCATGATCATTTTAAAAGAACCCAAACCCATGGAACATGTTTCAGGACCATGTGGTGGTGCCCACATCCGTGCTGTTGGTGATCACGTTTCCACCTGGTGACTCCAGCTGTACATCTCCAGAGAGCGTTGCATTATCCCTGCCCAAGACCACCAAACTGTGTTGATGCTACACAAAGACTATGGTCAAAACCCACCTATTCCTATCTTCATTTTTGGACAATAATTGAACACTGATAAACAATGTGACCTTAATACAATGGTCTGTGTACCTTCTGATCCCCCTTCCGGTACAGCCCGAAGAGGACTGGCCACCACCTTGAGTCTGGCCTCTCTCTAGGTTTCTTCCTAGGTCCCACCTACTAGGGAGTTCTTCCTAGCCACTGTGCAACACTCGTGTTGCTTGCTCTTGGGGGTTTTGGGCAGGGTGTCTGTCAAAGCACTTTGTGACAACTGCTGTTATAAAAACACTTTATAAAATTAATTTAATTGATTGATTTCAGCCCTGCCACAAAAGGACCAGCAGCCATCATGTCAGTGATTTCTCGTTAACACAGGTGAGAGTGTTGACAAGGACAAGGTTAGAGATCACTCTGTCATGCTGATTGAGTTAGAATAACAGACTGGAAGCTTTAAAATGAGGGTGTTGCTGGAAATCATTGTTCTTTTTCTGTCAACCATGGTTATCTGCAAGGAAACACATGACCATGCCCGGATTACCCAAAGGGCATTATGGTAAGGTGACCAGATTTCTGAGACAAAATCCGGGGACATTTTCAGCTCAGAAGCGTAAATACCTCATTAATTTGTATTGTGAATACACAATGATTAGGAATTATACTAACCTGATTCCAAAAAAGTTGGGACACTGTACAAATTGTGAGTATAAAGGAACTCATATGTCATTCACAATCGAACATAGATAACAAATCAAATGTTGAAAGTGAGACATTTTGAAATTTAATAAAATTTAATACTTTTAAAAGTTAAAAGTACACATAAGGAACAGCTGGAGGACTAATTTGCAACTCAATTGGGTCAATTGGCAACATAATGGGTATTAAAAGAGCCTTTCAGAATGGCAGTGTCTCTCAGAAGTCAAAATGGGCAGCGGATCACCAATTCCCCCAATGCTGCGGCGAAAAATAGTGGAGCAACATCAGAAAAGAGTTTCTCAGAGAAAGATTGCAAAGAGTTTGAAGTTATCATCATCTACAGTGCATAATTTCATCCAAAGATTCAGAGAATCTGGAACAATCTCTGTGCGTAAGGTTCAAGGCCGGAAAACCATACTGGATCTCTCATGGTATGGGGTTGCATGAGTGCGTGTGATATGGGCAGCTTACACATCTGGACAGGCACCATCAATGCTGAAAGATATATCCAAGTTCTGGAACAACATATGCTCCCATCCAGACGTCGGCTCTTTCAGGGAAGACCTTGCATTTCCAACATGACAATGCCAGACCACATACTGCATCAATGTGTTGATGCCATGATATTTGAAGTCAACTTATTTTTCCATGGAAAATTATACATTTTCTCAGTTTCAACATTTAATTTATCATCTATGTTGTATTCTGAAAAAAATATTGAAATTTGAAACTTCCAAATCATTGCATTCTGTATATATTCACAATTTGTACAGTGTCCCAAATGTTTTGGAATCGGGTTTGTATATAACAAATAATAACAATAAACCCACTATTAATTATATTGACATAATTCAGTGTGACTACTTCAGCATGTAAATAATGCACCTAAAATACTAACCAGGGTTCTTCCACCATTTTCAAAGATACATTTGATGATTTTAAAGACCTTTTTAAGACTACAACAAATAAAATTTAAGACCCCAAAAAAATTGAAAATGTATTTATTTGATTCTCAGAGGAGAATGTCTTAAATTTAAACCTTTCCAATCAGAGTACAGTTCAAGCATATTAATAAGCTTAAATAATAAATGTTTCATGTGGTATTCAACAGTTTTCTCCCCCTTATGGTCCCTAACTTCACTATTTATCATCAAAAATGTTGTGCACCCCCCCCCAAATATACATATATTATTATTATTATTATTATTATTACATCAGCATTACAATTTGGAATTCTAATAAATTTTAGCATGAGGTTATAGCGGAAAACCTCAGCCTAGAATTAATGGATAATCTTACTGGTACAAATATAATGTAAGGGGGACATCAAATATGAAGCAGTACTAACAGTACGAAAAACTCACGTCTATCAGAATTTAAGCTGTGAAATGACAATAACATTAATTGATGTTATTGTATTCTTACTAATTGTAAAGAAAACCGTGTTTTATGGTATTGAGATATATATTGGGGAAACGTGTGCACTGTCTCTATAAATAGAATATAATTTTGGAAGAGAACACATAGACATATGTGTTGTTGGGTTGAGACAGAGAATCTAAGTTGGCTAGACAGAGCTAGAACATTTCTCCTTTATTTGTAATTGAACCAGGGCTTTTATAAAGTTTGCACAACAATGAAGATACACTGAAGTTGACTGAGTTATTTCAAGGATGCAACAATTATTAGCGTGCTATCTAAACAAGCTAATAGAAACCTATGTAGCTAAGTTGACTGTGTACCCTCAGTGTGTTCATCATTGTCTATGTGGCTACAGTAGCAGCCTGAAGCAGATAACAGTTCTTTTGAGTTTGTGACACGAGACGGTCTATCCAGCATCAGTGCCTTTTAGCCGACAGAGTACAGAGCATTAGAGAGCAGACATGAAGAGGTTCAGGCTCATGCATCAGGTCTGACACACGGTGGCCCAACAGAGAAAAAATATCTACACATTGTGAAGTAGATTCACAAAACAGAAGCCGCTGTCTCTTTTTTCTCTTCCTTTTCTGCCGGGTGGCGCGCGTGCCCGCTCACGGTGTCCGCGCTATTCTCCGACATGCACTCTTAACAATCACTGCTGATAGATGGACTTGTACACACAGTGAAAACCGGGGACATTTCCGGGGACAGCTCCAGCCGGGGACAGATCACCGAAACCGGGGATTATGGGCACAGGCCCAAGGGCCAATGCGCAATTGACCTATCGCCGGCCCCTCCCCCAAAACTGCAGTTGTCCAATCACACATCATAGCAACCGTTACAATATGAGCAGGTCCGACAAACATTGACTCCAAGCAGGACGGTAAAGCGGTGCGCCAACTTCGTTTGTAAATCAGACACTAGATACCCCGAGAGATTGTCTGAAGGAGTTGTGTTCTTTCCCTTCCCAAAGCCGATAACACAACGTGAGCGGTGCCTACAATGGATAAAACAGTGTGGGCGTCTCCACTCCCAGTTAAATGTGTCTAACATTACGAAGCATAAATACGTCTGCTCAAAGGTAAGGCTAACAGCTAACTATTTACCGTGTTGTCTAGATCTACTAACTACAGGCAAGAACACAACTGGGACCAAAGTTATGATTACCATGGATATCATTGCCAGATTGTTAACCTACTCTCTAAGCTACATTTAACGAGCCCTTTAGCTTTAACCAACATTAGTTAACATGTTAGCTAACGCTAGGTTTGCTGCTGTTGTGTTGGGTCTTTGAGCTCTCCAACTTTATTTTTCGTCAGTTTACAACAACGTTGAACATAGCGCCCTAACAAGCAACTTTAATTTTGTTTTTATCTTTCATGTAGCATTTTATGAACGGATAACCTACCCAAGAGGATGACTGGTCCACAAGGCTGTGCTGATTGCGTTTGAGGTACAGGTCATGGTGTTTCTCAGATTTAGCTTGAGACCGGTTAGCATTAGCCTCGATAGTAGTCGTGTCTCCTTCATTGCATATATTTATATTTTGAATATATACCTCCACTATATACTGTAACCCCTTTTGCCCCGATCTTGAGGATATCGCAGAGGTAATGCTCCAAAAAAGGTAACTGACACGCACGGTATACCTTTTGCGTTATGGCAATCTGTTGCATTGCTCGGGTGTTTGACCATTTGTTTGTCGGACGTAGCAACATTAACTAAGGGGGGCAGGGCTCGGCGAAAGGCTAATTGGGGCCCAAGCAAAGGAAAAGAAAAATTACATTTTCAGATAATGACACCATGTATAACCAGAGAAAAGGCATGCTGATATTTGTATTCATTTAAATGAACTATATAATTGGTCAAGCGCAGGTGTGGAAAGCACTGACGTAACAACCCGCCCCTGTGCAGCCTCCTGTGCTGAAATCGAGAGGACTGTGGGATCTGTCGTTAAGTCAAGAATATGAGTGAGAGACGCGGTTGTACTAAACACAAACAAAAAAGAGAAAAGGAGAGGGGCGTCCATCTATCAAAACATTCTTCAAATGTAGCCAGGCTCTATAGAGAATCGGGGTGAGGAAGGTGTGATAAATCATGACGAGCAAGCTAACCAGGGACCCGAGGAGGCTAGTGTTAGCAGCGCAGCACAACCTGCTAGCTGTACCGGTAGCAGCAGCAGCGAGCAGTTCTTTAATCAGGTGTCTGACCCGACATTGTGGGGGGCAATCGACGAGGATGCACGTGCTGTTCTTATCGGTCATGGACCTGCTGCCTTTCATAATAGAAAAAGCAAATATCTAGCCTCAACTCGTGATGGGGTTTTGGGTGGTAAGGTGCGCTCCCTTACTAATGATCTGCCTGTGCTGTCAACTGCCAAATAGGGAAAAAGTTTCCAGAAACTGGATCGCCTATTCACCATCGACAGGTAATATTTTTTGCTACATTTACATTTGTTAGTGTTTTTCTTGCTGGAAACACCCCAAACGTGTGCGTGAGCATGAGAAAAGAACAGAGCATTGTAATTGTATGTTATCATTGCTTCGGCGCTCATCTGTCACTTGGAGCGGGACTGTGAATGCTAAACTAGTGCAGCAGCTAGATGGAGAGAAAAAGTATTGACAGGAGGTGCTCAAGTGGGATGTGGCTGTCATAAAGTTTTTAGTTTAAATGAAATATAGTATTATCAAAAGACAAAAATCAAGCTGCTTTCTTTTACATTTGATGTTTACATTTAGGGCATCTGGCAGACACTTTTATCCAAAGCAACTTACATGTAGTACATTTGTCAATATTTGGACAGGTCATACACCAGCAATTGTCATTTGTAAACAACCAATATTATACCAAAAAACGTACTTGTAATGTGTCTACTACCATTTAATCATCAAACAAAGTGCCTAGTGGACTTGAAAAATAAAGTGCTAAATACATAAGGGCAGAATCTTTTAGTATGAAGTAGAAAGATTAGAAAGAAGAGTAAAAAAACATTTGGGGAAGAAACTTGAGTTAAGATTTGTCCAGGTTTTTGACAAGTTGACCTATACTGTTTGCATCCTATTCCTCACAGAAAGAGGAGAGGGGGAGAGAGAGAGCGGCAACCCCTGGAGAGCAGAGGAGGACAGGACAGGAGAGAGACAGACAGGAAGGAAACATTAATGGGTGTGTGTGTGAATTATGGAAGAATTAAATTCATAGCACTGGATTGGTAAAGGTGAGACACTATGTACTTGCATATGCCAGCTAGTTGCTCACTAGAGGTATTACCACAGGGTGAGCATCCGGTTTGGCAAACAGGGAAGTGATGAGGCAAATGAGGAAGTGCCTTAAACCTGCATTCTATCTGAATTCCAGCTGGGGGTGATACGTCTGGTTGCAAAAGAGCTTGGTTTCTGTAATAGTCTATGAGAATGAGAGACATAATATACTTGATTTATTACCTCAGTAAACATTTTCATAATGAGTATATGGTCTCAATCGCTAGATTTAAGCCTTCTGCAGTTTATCATGATTTAAATTTTTTGAATTATGGTCTCGTTGATTTTAAAATCATCGATAAAGCAAAGGGGCGTTTAGGGCATGGTTATGGCGTTCGGTTGTACAACAAGACACTAACAGTAGTTGGCATATCACTTTTTTTTGGTAAGTAATGTAACATTTTGTTTTACATTTTGTTTTAATAATGTTTTTGTTAGCATCCCAATTAATATCAGTTAGCTAGCTAGATTACTCCTCCCTCTAGTCTAAAATCATCACATCCGGAACCAAGATGTTTGCGCCCGTAACAGCAATTTTAATGACCCAAATCAGATCTTAACAAACCAATGGGTGACATCACACATGGCTCCATCCAGTAATTATACAATATATGGGTGTTACCAGCAAATAGTAACAACAAATTCAAAAACTTGATTGTGTGGGAGGGGTGGGGGGCCCTACAAGACATTGTGCCCAGGGGCCTCTGAATTCTTAATCCGGGCCTGCACATGAGGTAATCATTGCTTTGCACAAAAAGGGCTTCACTGTCACGTTGTGGTAGTGTTGGAAGATTGGAGGCGGAATGCAGGAGCTGTTGCCATAGATTTTAATATAGGAAGGAGTATTTAAGCCATGAGTATACATAATTATACATCAGCTGCACAACGATAATACCTGGACTACTGTGCTGTAATGCCACACAGGACGCGGGTACTAGGTACATAGCGTACGCCTGGCTGTAATATATAAATAACTCACGCAAGCAAATGTGCTACGACACATAATGTGGTGAAGGCACTAATGCACGCTTACATGGGAGAACTCACAGCTGTACAACCTCCTCCTACACGACGACAGGAAACAGATACACATTGACACACAAAGACAATGGGGATCAGAGGGAACAATTATAAACATACGTACATTGCAGACAAGTATCAGCTGGATGATAATTGAATGCAATCACATAGACAAGACAAGACAATCAAGTGAATAATGGAATATGTTGATATGTCCAAGTCTGGCCACAAGATGGGGCTAAGCCCGCGGCGAGTCCCATCACATCATGACATTCACAGGCAAGGAAATTACTGCTAGTAAGATTGCACCTAAATCAACCATTCATTGGATCATCAACAACTTCAAGGAGAGAGGTTTAATTGTTGTGAAGAAGGCGTCAGGGTGCCCAAAAAAGTCCAGCAAGTGCCAGGACCATCTGAAGTTGATTAATCTGTGGGATCAGGGCATCACCACTGCAGAGCTAGTTCAGGAATGGCAGCAGGCAGGTGTGAGTGCATCTGCATGCACAGTGAGGCAAATACCTTTGGAGGAAGGCTTGGTGTTAAGAAGGGCAGCAAAGAAGCCACTTCTCTCCAGGAAAAACATCAGGGACAGACTGATATTCTACAAAAGCTTCAGGGATTGGACTGCTGAGGACTGGGGTAAAGTCATTTTCTCTTATGAATCCCCTTTCTGATTGTTTGGGTCATCCGGAAAACACCTTGTCTGGAGATAACAAAGTGAGCGCTAGCATCAGTCCTGTGTCATGCCAACAGTGAAGCTTCCTGAGATCATTCATGTGTAAGGCTGCTTCTCAGCCAATGGAGCGGGCTCACTCACAATTTTGCCTAAGAACACAGCCATGAATAAATAATGGTACCAACACATCCTCTGAGAGCAATTTCTCCCAACCATCCATGAAAAGTTTAGTGATGACCAATGCCTTTTCCAGCATGATGGAGCACCTTGGGAACAAAACATCAAAATTTTGGGTCCATGGTCAGGAAACTCCCCAGACCATAATCTCATAGAGAACTGGAGGCCGATCCTCAATAGGCGGGTAGACAATCAAAAACCCACAACTCTTGACAAACTCCAAGCATTGATTAAGCAAGAATGGGCTGACATCAGTCAGGATCTGCCCCAGAAGTTAATTGTCAACACTGCAAATATTGACTCTTTGCATAAACTGAATGTCACTGTCAATGAAGGCCTTTGACACTTATGTAATGCTTGTAATTATACTTCAGTGTACCATAGTAACTACTGACATATTGATCTAAGAACACTGAATGAGCAAACTTTGAGGAGACCAATACTTTGTCATTCTCAGAACTTTTGACCACGACTGTACAGTAACACCAAATTGAGCAGATTTCTTTTCTGATTCTACTTGATTTAACCAATGCAACTGAAAAGGTTCACATACTCCACATGTACGTTCAATCAGCACAGTACAAAACCCTTTACAATTTGGTTTAAAAACAATCATCATGAAAACTAGTCTCTAAAGCTTACATTTTATTTGAATCTAGGAATACCAGAACCTGATTTCCAACAATGTAATATTACTAACAATATCAAGAGTTAAGAAAAAAACTAGTATCTGAAGGAAACAACCATGTGTAGAGTTATTGGTAAAATACATGGTGGGCAGGCTGATATAGAGCCTCACGTGTGTTTGTTAAGACAGGCTAAATGGTGTGTAATGAGCAGAGACACTGGCCTGATTGATTAACTCTGAAAGCTGGTTAGCTTAAAGAGAACAAGAACAGCTGTGCCTCAAGGAAAATGTTTTCAACTACATCAGGGACCAAAATGGAAGAAAGCAAATGACTACGACATATTCAACCAAACCAAGAAAAGACATTAAATCTCTCCTCAAGACATATAGGAACGGATGAGAGCTAGCAGTACACGCATTTACGCACAAATTCACACTTGCAATCATGCACGAGTGAACACACGCAGCATGCAGTTGTTCACTCATGCGGGCAAGAATTCCCCCCACGTGCACATACACACACTCACTCACACAGCCTGAGGATGGAGAGGACATACAGTAGCGCTATCAATCCACTCTGAACCGGTTGGTTTCTGATTCTCTTTTGGGGTGGGCGTTGCCTGGTTGAATGTGTGTTCTCTATGGCTGTCAGTGAAAGAGCCCAGCAGTTTGAATGAGTCAGTGAGGTGGGGGCAAGGGAGCAGAACAGATCAGGGGAAGACGAGCTTCTGTGCTAAGGAGTGGATCTCCACGCAGACAGAATTTACGTAACCCATACAACCCAGTTTACTCCGCTTCGCTCTTGAAGGAACTCGGCAGTGGAACATTGAACAACCTTAAGATCCAACAGTGCTTCGTTAATGAGATTATACGTTTAATTCATAAATGTGAATGGGAAGGTATTTAGGTGTTACTACCATACAAAGCAATTAAGACAGGAAACTTCCTGGCTGAGTTCTCAGGATGTAGGATTGTTCTGCACTGCCTCAACATGAGTACATCCAGTAGCTATTTGATCACTGCTATTGGTTTCCGTGAAAAAAGCTGGAAAAGACAGACCCCTACAGATTTGGGAACAGATTTTGACCTACGCAGCATAGTCTTAATAGCTATAAACGTGCCCCTTTGAATGCTAATGTCCTCCTACAAAGCTTGCTAGAGGCATCACCATTCACTCTCATTAAACACCAGCTCCTCAACAGGCCAAATCGGTTGCATAAGCTTCCTTTCACGACGCAGTCTTCCAGGGATTCTAAATGGGACAGCCTGGGAGAAGAACACATATGCCATTTTGGTTCAAGGGGAAAGCACAGTGGGCTGTATTTGTGGCAAAGTTATTTTGACCCCTTTTCTCTGACACTGCAAAAATAATGGCATCACCATGGAGACTATGAAGCAGTTTGATGCTGTGTAAACGGAAGTTCTGGGACACAAATCATTGGGGCTTTTTCCTGTATTTCACCATTAGTAAAGCAGATCAATTCTTGTTAAGCTCTGGTAAGTCACAGTGATGGCGTTTCCTAGCCCTTCAAGTCTTTGGCATGGAGCCCTCTCTAAATGTTATCATCTACTGGAAGACTATTCTACACGTTATCACTGAACTTATGTTCTCACTGCTTGTTATCACCCACAACAGTACTGCATTGTATAAACAATGTTACATTTTTAAATGAGCTAGTCTGCATTTACCCCCCTTTATCTGAATGTTTAGTGTCGAGTTAACAATGGAAATCTACAGAACATCATGCTGCAGTAAAACAGTTGAGAGTCAGAGCAGTCTCTTGAACAGGAGCTCCAGGTGTATTTTTTATGCATTACAAAGTGTAATATATAGTTTGTTTGAGAAGTCCTGGCTTAAGAAAGGAATCACCTAAATATTTGTTTAGAACTGTCCTAATTCTATTTAATGTTTGATGCTATTGCAGAGACAATTAAGGGTACAAAGACTTGTAAACAACATGCAGTAATATACTTCACCACCAGAGGAGTCTATCGCTCACAGAATTGATGCAACAATGAAAAAAACGGCTTCATGCGTCTGAAGCAGACTGCCTTAGACCAGTTTTGCCTATGTGTGTGAAATAAGAATTGGGTTAAGTGTCTAAACATTGCAAGTTGCCTTTATGGAATACCAAATGTTAAAATAAAGTCATAGGATATTTATTGTCACAGGTATGACAATAGCTGAGGTATTTAGGCAATGTATTCAAATAGATAAATGTGGTACTTTGTTTTCTTCATTAGAAAAGAAACATGCAGAGAATGCAAGCAAATGCCTATTGGCTACTATTAAACCATTGATTTTTATCAGGCAAATATAGGCTTCTATACCGATGCATTTAGAGAATAAAGAGTTCAGGGTTCAAACCACCCAGTTCATCATTAGGCTATACTTGATGACATTGCTATATAAGCAGCTTGGCTGGAAGCTCATGTATCCCCTCAGCTTTATGTATTAGTCTGATTCTTTTGGTCTGCTGTCATGATAAAGGGATGTTGAATTGAGCTCTTCTCTCAGTCAGACTATAAAATAACACTTTATTTTGAAGGACCACTTTAAACCATTTAGAAACCATAGCAAAGCAATCTACAGTGCCTTGCATATGTATTCATCCCCTTTGGACGTTTCCACAGTTTAGAGAGTGACAACATGAAATAGGATTTAATTGGGATTTTTAGAATTTGTTTCACATATCCTACTGATGTCTTTGTAAGGGCAAAATATTAGTTATTTTTTTAAGTTTGAACTTGCCAAAAGGCATGTGGGAGACAGAAAACGTGGACAAATGTTCACTCGTCTGATGAGACCAAAATTGAACTTGTTGGCTTTAGTGCAAAACAATATGTGTGGCGTAAAGCCAACACTGCTGAGAACACCATCCCCAAGGTGAAGCATGGTGGTGGCATCATCATGTTGTGGGGATGCTTTCCTTCGGCAGGGACTGGGATACTGGTCCGGATTGAGTGCAAGATGGATCGAGCTAAATACAGGGCAATTCTAGAGGAAATTTCATTTTGCAAGACATCACCTTCAAGCAGGATAATGATTCTAAACACAACGAAAGCTACACTGGTGTGGTTTAAAACCAAGAACCTAAATGTCTTAGAATGGCACAGTTAAATCCCAGACCTCAATTCGACTGTCCAATCTCTAGAAGGACTGGAAAATTACTTGTCACCAACAGACCCCATACAACACGACAGAGCCATTTTTGTCAGGAGTAATGGTCTAAAATTGCAGGATCCAGATGTGCAAAGCTGGAAGAGACTTACCGCAAAATACTCACAGCTGTTATTGCCAAATGTTCTACCAAGTAATGACAAGTATTGATTGGGGAGAATACTTATGTATGACAATAAAAAATATTTAGCACCTTCAAAGTGTTCGTTATGTCTTGCAAAACAAATGGTAAATATCCCAATACAATCCTATTTCATTCCAGGTTGTCACACAGTGTCACATCCAGCCCTGGGTGGGCTGGAATAGACATGGACTAAGATTGGACTCATTTAATGACGCGCTGCCGTCACCACCGGGGTTCCCCTCAGCGCTGCCTTCACCGCCGGGATCTACCGGGGCTGTCTCGCCACCGGGATCTACCGGGGCCGTCTCGCCGCCGGACTATACCGCTGAGCACGGGGGTTACCAGCAGCTGAAGCAGGGGGGCGGTCATGGCTGCTACGCCCGTCTAGGGAGCCACCGCCATGGCGGATGTAAGGAGGTCAGGTGCTGTACTGGGGGGTGGTTCGTGTTGCCCTCACGCCCTCCCTTTTTTCGGCTGTTTTGGGGGCTTGGTTTTTCTTTTTGGCCTCACCTGGGGTGGGGTGATGTCCCATCCAGCCCTGGGTGGGCTGGAATAGACATGGACTGAGATTGGACTCATTTATTGTTTAGTTTCATTTGTATGTTTATTCATCATCAACTTCAACTTTATTATCAGACTCAAGGTCCAGTCAAAACACAAACATGACACACAACATCCACTAAAAACAGAAAGAATCCACAATACTGCGTTTCTATAAAAGACACTTATACCAGTGTTTCCATAGTGGTGATTGGTAACGTATGGCACTAAACCTTGGATTTACCAGCAGCATAACAATATTGTTCTGGGAGACGTTCA
>JACXGM010017538.1:0-19666 GCA_016801145.1 Umbra pygmaea | reverse complement strand
CAAGGGAGTGAGGGGCGGGATCCTAAACCCAAAACAAAGCACACCGGGAGACATCTTGAGACAATACATGGCAAGACACAAAAGGGACACTAGGGGGAACCATACACCACACACTGGGAAAGAACCTATATACTTAACATTCAAAACCAAACAGTCAAACTAAACCACCGTAACTAAATACTGAATACATAAAACATAATATACACACAAGAGGGGCATCTTCTACAGCCCAAACAGGGCTGGACGTTACAGATTATGCATACGTATTGTTGTTAATGCTGAGCGCATGGTGCTGTCCAGTGCTGAAGTCTTTGCATGTTGAAGGTTTTTGTTGTAAAAATAAAAATAAAAAACATGCAGTTTGTCTTACCTTACACCTCTTCACAAAACGAATATAAATCTGCTATATTATCCCACGCTATATACAAATTTCACGTCAACGAAAGCAACCGTCTGTCAGGCTGAGTTTTATTTAGCTATCGTCAGCCAATTTCAACTGCAATAGAAGAGCGGCTATAAAACTGGTAAGATGATTTAGTGTCATTACTTTTAATGAAGATGATTGTGTTGTGAGCCTCTGCGACTTACTTTCAGTTTCATATGCGGCAATAATTTGCGCTTTGGCTTGTTGAAGAGAGAGCCAACTTCTGCGGCAATGCGTGTTGCTGTAGTAGCGCCGTCATATCTGGCTATAACATAGCCTATAACAGGCTCACACACGTTTATTTTTTAGCATTTAGCAGGAGTAAAATGTATGTGGTTTCAACAACCAGATCCAGTTACATAGGCTATGTCCATTTTGCCTGTAATGCTCTAATTGACGTAATAAATATAAATTATTTTCTCAGCCCCCCCACATATTGGTCTAGCCCCCCCTTAGCACCGGTAGAGAAAAAATTCTGGCACCGTCCCTGTCCACGTCAGTCCGGCAGGGTTGTGCTTTTGCTCTGCCGAATGTCCTCTGTCCATAGCATGGCCCACCCAAGTCATCTCCAACAAACTCACCCCTTGACCCTAGAAAATCAAATACAGCCCACTACCTACCCCCCCACCCCTGGCCAACCGTCTCGCTTCCAACACAACCCCTCCCGACACCACCTCCTTAAGCTCCTCCATTGACAGATCCTCTGGCACACACGTGATCACCCCTCTCACCTTCACCGCACTCCCAGGCACCAGACACTTCACCTTACCCCCATTCAACACCTCCAACTTCAGCAACTTATTCCTTAGAGCCACACTACCCATCACAATAAACACCTAGCACCCGTCACCCTCCCTACCTGATCCCTAATAGCCGCCGTGAGTGACACCGGGTGTTACATCTTACCTGTCGGAGCTGAAAACCCCAAAATCACCTTATACCCAGCTCCTCACCACCAAGTGCCAGCCCTTGACCCTCTCCTGAACTACTCTCACCTCTTTCTTCCGTGCACGCTTCTTCTTCCTCTGACCACATTGTGAATCCTCAAACCCTACCCCCACACTATCAACACCCACACTCCCATCCGAACTCTCCTCCATGCTGACCTCACTCACCGTACAGCATTCCATTAATTTTAGGGGTCACTTTGACAGCGAATACATATACATATGAAGCATTTAAAGACTGTTTGTCCATTGTTTATGTATATAAAGCCATTACCTTGAATCTCATGTCATGGCCTTTTAGCAGCCGTTTTTGTGAAAATATGCTAACTACTGTGTCATAACCACCCGAGATATTACCGTAAAACCCAGGAGAAGCTCACAGGCAATCGGGGTGACATGGAGGCATACAGTCAAAATAACAAAATAATTAATCAGAATACTTACCAAAAGTTGCTCATACTCCTACGCTCATGGCCAACTCCTAATCATGCTCTCTTTTCTCTACAGATGTTATATTATGTATACATCTAAACCTCATCTCCATACACCTCTAATATACATGCGCTATGTACAGGATCAGTGTTGGGGAACGTTACTTTACTTAGTTACTTCTCCAAAATGTAATTACGTTACCTTCTGCGTTACTTTTTATTGAAAGTAACTACGTTACGTTACTGCATTACTCTTTATTGAAAGTAACTAATTAAACTACTTTAAGTTACTTTAAAAAATTATTTCTACATATGCTTTTTGTTGTGTCTAGGTTTAGTATCATACAATACTCATTGGACAAAAAAGTATCAATTTATTAACCTTCCCAAATATTTAAATGATTTGAATCAATTTTAATGGTAAGTTGATAAAGAAATAATTATTATTTACAGAAACAACCTCGGAGCAATTAGGGTTAACTGTCTTGCTCAAATACAGAATGATAAAGGCTTCACCTTGGTAGTGTGTGTGTGGGGGGGGGTGAACCATTCTTCTGGGGGCTTCTTCAAAAATGAATCATGAATGGCCATAAACAATTAGGCCACCTTGCCGCCCCTAGATAGTGATTGCCTGATCATGTCGAGTGCAGACTTCTGGTAACTACTTTCTCTGGGCATGATCCAATTGACCAATATGATCAGTCTATTTCTGATAAATGTGTGAGTGTTTAAAGAACATTAAAGTAGCACAGTATTTCTCACATGTTGGAATTTTGAGTCTATCTCTATAACTGTATTGTTTGTTTTTAAACTATTATTTGTGCATTGCCAATCAGGGGTGCCAGTTATTTTGGAGCAAACTGTATTTGCAAAAATCAACTACGCTAACATCTAGTGAGACTATTTCGTGAGTCTCTGGAGTACCCTCAAAGTAGTTGATAAAAGACTGCCATTAGTAAAAAATTAATTTGTGGAGCCCTGATGCGAATGCTTAATCTTCTCTAGCTGCAGGAAAAACATAACATCTCTGAGCCATGGAGAATCTGACGGGGGGGCTGGGAAGGATAATTCTGTGTTGTACCTATAGTGTAGTAAAAGCTGAACGTGGTTTTTGGCGTGTTTGGGTTGAATGAGACTAAGTACTCAGGAACACCAAAAACTGCTATCAAGGGACCAAAGAGCAGGCAAATTTTAAGTACTTTAGATAAGACCTGGAAGATAGAGTCCTAGTAGTCTCTCAGCTTAGGGTATAGAAAAAAAGATGATAAAGGTAACACTGAGAGGTATGACATCGCTTAAAAACAATCACATCAGGGTAAATTTCAGACTATGAACCACCTTAAACTGTATAAGTCCTAGACGGGCACAGGATGTAGTTAAGCTAACTCTGTCTATCGCCTCACCCCACCACTCCTCCAAGAACTCAACAAACATAAGAACTAAACAAAACACCATTGTCATAATAGAAGGTCTTAATACCTTTCTTTGCCCAGAGATAGAAGGCATTGTCAAAAGCGAGGGGGGACTATGTTTTTTTTAAAAGGGCCCATTACGGATGCAGAGGAGAATTAAAAATGGCTCCGGAACTGGTATCAGATCTTTAGTGTGAACTGTACTACAGGATAACCAGTGTAGCAAGAGGGGAAAATTGGGAGAGCAGCTGTAATGATTCAGGGATGAGGAACTCATCTTAAATGACACCTGGTAAGACTACTTTAAGACAACTTGCTATCAACTTCACAAACACCTTCAAGGGGCCTGAATGAAGAACAGGAGGTTGGGTCCTTCCTCTTCTTAAGAAGTAGTGCTATAGATGCTTGTGTTATGGTCGGAGGCAATGCACCAAGTTCCAGTGACTCATTAAACATTAGTAACAGTAAAGGGGCAAGCTGGATTTGAAAGGCCCTCCAAAACATCAGCCGGGACTGTGAGAGTTTCCAAAGAATTCAAAACCTGAGTGATATTGGTGGTGTCTGATGGGAACTCAGATGTGTAAAGTGATGAATAGAACGATGTGAAGGTGTCATTAATCCCCTTAGGATCATAATTTTAAGTATTAGAATAAACTTTAATTTGCGGAATCAGACAAGTGGCCTACGAACGCAACAGTAACCTTTCTGCATCCTTGGTGGATAAAAGGTTAAATTCAGACTGCACGTTCAGGAGTTGTTTATATATCTCTGGGGATGGTGACTGAGCATATTGGCGGTCCAGATCCAAGAAAGCTTTTGCAAGGTCATCCAGTTTAGCCTTTTGGGTTTTATTAAGATGAGAAGAAGAAGAGACAATCTCATTTCTATCATAGTCCTGATGTGTAAGGGCGAAGTGGTGATTGATCCTGTCTGATTAGAATACAAGAGGTTACCAATGGAGGTATTGATAATTTCACAGAGGTCTGCATCAGATATAATAATGGAATTTAATATCCAGCATACATTCGAGTGATCAACAAAAAAGTTGTCAATACAGGAGAGTGATTTCCATGTGAAAAGATAATACTGATTTGCCAATGATTCTGAAACCTCCATGGATCAGTACAGCCATTCGGAATCATAAAGGCCTTTGACATGACTCAGTTCTGGGGTTGAAGCGGTCCAGAGACACTCTATTGGCAAAATCCACATTGTCAAAATTAGAAGCATAAACACTGACCAATGACACAGGGGTGTGCGAAATTGAGCCTGTTACATTTTTGATACCTCCCATTACTGTCCAAAATAACATAAGTAACTGAAAAATGTAGGAGTGGAAAACCTGATTAAACCTTACATTTTTTAGCCTTGGATGGTCTTTAATGCATAAATGCATTAAGCTTTTTTAAAATGGGAGAAAACCCAGGACTTTTAATTGGCCTATTTAAAGGCTGGACATTCCAAGACAGGAATATGACAGGGACAACGCCTGCTCGACTATCCCACCATTAGAATTGTCAGCCATCAAAAATAAAGTGGGAAATACCTTTCTAGAGAACGGACAAACATTTTAGCATTGTTAGCTATCTAAGGTGAATATAGGCAAATAACATTCCGTCAAAACATATTAAACATACTGTTGAGAAGTAGATTCTATATAATCATGTTTAAACAGTTTAGAATGGTATTACTAGATGATAGTCTTATACACCTATGGTTAGAGGCATGTTGGAGGATTCTAAGACACTCCTCATTGTTCCTAGAATTTGTAAACAAACAGCTGGTGGAAGGGCTTTCTCATATAGAGCTCCAATTCTGTGGAATGATCTGCCAACCCATGTGAGAGATGCAGATTCAGTCTC
The DNA here is from genome assembly GCA_016801145.1 of Umbra pygmaea. Taxonomy (NCBI): domain Eukaryota; kingdom Metazoa; phylum Chordata; class Actinopteri; order Esociformes; family Umbridae; genus Umbra; species Umbra pygmaea. The sequence continues at coordinate 14,590 of JACXGM010017538.1, read as the reverse complement.
AACATTTAAGTCTATGCTGTAGACTCATCTCTTCAGTAAGTTCTATGGTATAGTGTAGTCTGGCCCAGGGGGCTAAAAGAGAACTGTTAATGAACCACACATGCTGGCTTGCCTGGTAGGCTCCCCTCTCTCTACTGGGATATCCTCACTCCAATGCTACCCCTGCGGTGGTTACAGTCTGCTGGTGACCCTTTGGAGGTGTGGTCTTGGCAATGTGGGTGGGTCGGGAGCATGCCTGCTTGCTCCTGCCCGAGGCTTCCTTGTGCAGGACCACATCTCTTGTCCCCTCCCTGTCTCAGCCCCAGATGTTATGCTGCAATAGTTTATGTGCCGGGGGAGTGGGGTTTTATTTATTCATTTTGGGGTCAGAGCTGTGTCAAGGTACTAGACCCAAGGTATGCCCACTCTAATGTTCCTGATGTCATGTTCATCCTAGGAGGACCGTAGGAACATGCGACAGGACCATGTGGCCTGATGACTCCTTCCTGTCCCCTTCCTGTGCCCGGCCCGCTGCTGTGCTGGATCCCATGTCACTGTGGTTGATGATCCCGTTTCCACCCGATGACGCCAGCTTTCATCTCCAGGCGGCTTCATGGTCTTCCTTCGCAAGACCACCGAACTGTAGTGATGCTACATAAAGACTATGGTCACAGTCCACCCATCAAAGTCCCAGCAAAGGAACATGCTTATATTCCTTATTTTAAGATTGAGACCACTTGCACAATTTCTCAATTTAAGAATCTTATCAAATTAAAAAACATCTTATTTATTTTTATTATAAACATGACAAACATGAAAATACAGTTTAACATGACCCTTGACTGATTTGGATAAAGGTATTACACAGTTCTGTGTTGCCGACTACCTTCTTAATAAATTAATTTAAAAACTTTCCATAACATTTCTGTAACTTTTTGACAAATTTCCATGACTGTTGCATTTATGAGCCACTGCTGTATAATTGTTGGTACTGACTACTGCAGACTGGGAAAACTACTCAAAAGCTTTAGTTTTGGAGAAACTCTGATACAGTTGTCTAACCAGCAAAATTTAGCCCTTTACAACATCACTCAAATCCCAATGATAGGGCGTTTTTTTGAGGGAAAAACTAATTTACATGCTTTACGTTTTAATTATAGAGTGTTCAATCCAAATTTGTTAAGCAAAAAATACTCTAACTAAATATTACTGTAATACAATAATGTTATTCAAAGATATTGAATTTCGTTAAAACATAATGCACATTAAATCATATTTGAGCAGATTTTCACCTTTCACTCCGGTACAGTAGGTGGCAGTATATGCACCTTTCAGGTGGTTGCGATCTGCCAGTAAAACTAAAGAAGAGGAAGATTTCCCCCAGTTTTTTCATCAGTCTGACGAACATTTGAGTAAAAGGTGGACTCAGCGAAGTTGCAATTTCTAACGTCAGTGGTAAGTAACACTTTATATTAAAGCATTATTAAGTAAATAAACTATTTTATTTATGTTGCATTTTTCAATGACATTTTTCCATGGTTAAATTAGCGGTCTGTAACTTTAGACGTTAGCTAACTTACCTAGCTAGTTAGCTAGCTAGATAGGAACATTAACGCCTTCCATGAACACAATCTCAAACATTTGCTAGCAAGTGCCAGGAAGGGACCTTTTGAGCCCTACTGGCTGAAACTGATGTCCCGGGCCAATGTGTTTGGTTTGGAGCCGATCAATATCTGGCAGTTAGTAAGACAATCCCTTCCAGTAGAGCTAGAACTGAAAGCCACTGACGAGTTGCAATCTGGCAAGATTATGGATAGGCTGAACAACGACGAAAGTGACCAGGAAGTTATTGCACGCATTAAAGCCTGCTTAATAACATTGAGAGGTCCGACATCCGTGGCGTGGAACAAAATATCAGAGATCAAACAAGGCAAACAACCTTTTGAGACATTTGCCGAATCAGTTTGGCAACAGTTTCAAGAATTTAGTGGACTAGAAAACCCGACTTGTGATTCAGAAATACTTTGGGAATGCTAGAAAAGAATGCCGGCCCACACGTGCAACAAGCATTAAATATGGGTGTGGGTCCCCCACTAAAAACTTTAGATTCACTGGTCGGGTGGGCTATGAAACTTGAAAACAGACAAAAAAGCACCAAACCAGAGAGCAAATGTGTAGCATCAGCGATGTCCCAGGGGATAATTGGGGGGAGCGAAACAACTCCAGCGCAGCCAATAGCACGCTGTTCATTTTGTCACAGGAAAGGCCACATCAAAGCATATTGCTACCAGAAAGACAAATGGAGCAATTCTCATGTTGGACACACCAAAAGTAGGCCTAAGACAAAATCTTATGCTAACTGGTTGCTAGACCAAATAAAACAATTGCTTCAACAATATAACGGGCAACTTACACAGGTTGTGGCATATCAGACCCCACAAAAACTCTCGCACCCTATAGGAAATAGTGGTATGAGATCTCCTGTGATGCACTCAGAACCACTGCTCTGAGGAGCAGATGGATAGGAGTTGAGGCTATGAGCATGGGGGGTCTGCTTTCAAAGGTGTCAACTGTTACAGGAGCCACACTGCTCCAACCAGAGTTTTTCAGAGTACTACTCATGGAGGTATGGGTCTCTGATGATCAAACTGTAAGCTAATTTGCAGCCGGATTCATTTTTTAAAGAAATACCTGGGAGTGTTCTAGGTAATAGCAAATCTCTGGGCTCACTACAGTAACCCATTATAAAAATGTATCATTAACATGCCTTTGAGTTCTCAGAGAAAACAACAATTCCCATGAATTAGTGCTGACGGAAACCAGACCTGGCTGCCGAATATGACAGGCCCCACGAATGCGGGGGTACAGAAGGGTCTGCACATGGGTAACAGGTTCTACTGGGGGGAATCCCCCTCAACCTGACCTGGAATAAATCAGCACATGTAACATTTTCACAGCACCATGAATTGTCTTATCTTTCCCAGCTGTAGCCCGGCTACCAAAGTCTCCACTGTTATCTATGATAACAGGCGGAGCTATTTAAATAGAGAAAAATTGAGAATATTACCTAACTTGGAGAAATTTCAATTAGGTCCTGCTCTCCCTCAAAAATTGATTAATCATGATGGGTTTTCAGGTCGAGTCGGACTGATCAACCAACTCAATTTCGAATGCTTACAAAATGGAAAATTCGGATTGGAGAATTTCATTTTGAAACGAGAAAATTGTTGGGATATTGTCCAATCATTTCTTAACATAAATGGAAACTAGGATTTATGTTCAGTAAATGTTGTCCTGTGTATGTGTCTGTCCTGTTTCTGTTACATGTATTTCACACTGTTTAAGGAGAGGAGCTGAGGTGTGGTGCCCTTTCGAGGTCCGACAGTGTAGCTGCCCGTACGGTTTTGTGAAACGGCCCAGACCAGATTTGGCAATTGGCCATCGTGGACACCTAGCCGGTAACGGGGGGCCACACACACAAGATGCTGGCTGGGATCCACTCATCTCCCAGCCAAGCATAGTCAAGGGATGGATTGTCCCATACACACAAAATTGATGCTATTTCCAGCATCCATTCATATACATCTAAAATTTCGGGTTCCAACACTGGTTTACCCAGACACACTCATTTAATAATCTCTATTCCGTTATTATTAATAGTGGCATTACTCAAATGTGTTACAACACAACAGTTCTGATTGTTGCCACCAACATGCTGCAAACATGTTGCTTGCTCCACACTTTAGAACACATCATGACTTTGTCATTGCTTTGTACAAACTAACTGTCCCTACAGGTGACTTTTCAGACCCAGATGTTTCAATCTGGGCAGAACACAGGGCAGGAATGTACTGTGTTGGGTTGTGTGACTCTAAACCACACACTGGATACACACAATGATGATCCACACTACAGGTATTTTAACCTCACTACATGCGAGTACCACAGACCAACACAGTGACAAAAACATATTTTGTCCCTAACAGGGGTCTTGTTAATAGAGACATTAACAGGACCCCATTACATTAATGAATATTTAGTTATGATCCATGTGTCTTACAACCACTCTAATGTCCTGTCAGCATTCAAGGCTCAGTGTAGCAGTGATGACAGAACAAACTCTGGTTTTAGAGACACACACTGAGGTCCTAACTTCAGATCACCAGGACAGACTAGCTGTCCGAGCCACTCACTCACAAGGGGTGGCCTATATTAGGATGTTACTGGTCTCGTTCGGATTCCAGATTACCAGGACAGACTAGCTGTCCGAGCCACTCACTCACAAGGGGTGGCCTATATTAGGATGTTACTGGTCTCGTTCGGATTCCAGATTACCAGGACAGGCTAGCTGTCCGAGCCACTCACTCACAAGGCGTGGCCTAAATTCAGATGTTACTGGCCTCTTAGGGGCTGATAACTCATTTTATAACAACTATAGATTAATTAACATCAATGTTGCGCGGCTCAGACTGACTATTCCAAGGGGCTACGGGTTCCCAGCCTCTAACACATACAAATGACATCATCATATCAGTCAGGACAGATGCGGGAAACCCTGTTATAAATGTAGAAAAATGGTTTTTAGTCTGACACGCACAACAGAACACCATTTTTGGATTGTAGAATGTATGCACAGACGGTGTTCACTGCAAGAGGTATTGGATCTCACCATGCCATGCAGTCTTTAATATTATTGCTGCCCTTAAAACTAGAATTGGTTCAAGGGTGACAATATACAGAATTTACCATGAAGAATGGTTGTCCACTGTGATTGATTGTATAATTCCAGGGAAATGTGTAACTGTACATTTTTATGTAATTTTCTCTTTTGTCTTTCCCGAGCAGGGGCTTCCCCAACTGTTCCACCGTTCATCTTATAGGCCTGGTCATTAAGGACCAGGTAATCTTATGGAATCATTTCACTGGCTGTTTTTTTTTAATGAGACTCTCATGTTGGTAAATACAAAATATTGTTGTACACATGTAATACCTTAAAATCAATGAACTTTAACGGTACAAGGCTAACAATGTTACATAATGTTACATTCATCACATGTCCATGCTAACTGCTATCAAAATGTTTAAAAGTGAGTGGTGTATTTGTGAAATGAACTCTCTACTACGGGCGATCAACATTTCCTGCTAACCCCACTCTACTCATGGGAACCTGACATTGTACCCTTGTGGGGGGAAGACATTCTAGCTGGGAAGCACATGGTTGCCTACAGAAACTGTGGTAGAGGTGAAACATACCGCCAAAGGTCACCAACTACCACCAGCAAAGGTCCTGACCAGCGCCTCCACCTGGCCACCATCCGTAACTACACCTGTTGGGATAACATCTAGCACCAGCCTCATCAGTGTAACTATACACATTGCACAATGTTGTTATTTCTGGTCCTTATTAAACATCTCAACGATCCCACAATGATTTCCAGTGCGTTGTGACGGTCTTCCTCTCGCGGCAGACCTGGCGACGAAACGGGCGATCTGTAGTGGGAAATTAATGTTTATAGGACCAAATAATGACTCCTTCACCAGCTGGCTTCCCATCACTCCTCATCTAACAAAGGATTTCCTGGGATGAATTAAGATTCATGGAAAGGGGGCAAACCCCAATGTATGTCACACATTTAAGCCTGTTCATATGTGATTTTGGTTTTGATCCACCCATAAAGGGAGTTTGGTATTATTACTTGTAAAAGGTTGTACAGGTCTTATGTTGTCTCCACGGGGTTTCTAGGAGAAGACAAATGCTAGCCTCCCCCTCTGGAAGATATTCAAATGTTTTAACACTGTTCTATTGTTGATACCAAGGCTGGCGCCAGCGTGACTGTGCATAATTTAGTTATGTACTGTGGGGGTGCCTAGCCTGTTTGCTCTATCACCGCCAAGGAAGTGATCACCATTTGGTATGCAACAGGGGAGGAGTTTGGGGGATCACCTGGGCGAGAAGGTTAAATTGCGGTTTTGTTAGTAAAACAGATGAGATCTCTTTAACGATTTCTCCTGGCCCAGGTAAGTGCGTGTCATAGCAAATGTGTTGAATAAATGTTGTAATAGACTGAACCGTATAAGACATGCTTAGATCGTAGATCATATTTAGAAGTGTTAGATGACAGTTAATTCTTGGTATTATTGTATAATTCTGTGTCCGGTTAAAGAGTTGTATTTATGCCTTTAACTGGAATTAAATATTATTCACTTACTAAGTTCTGTCATAGACATTCTAAATCATTTCCCAGAACCTCTCCGGTGGAGACATAAATGGGAACGTACGCTATCTTGTTGCGGTCTGCTCTGAAGTTTTAGCCCTTATCATGCACTCAGTTCAAGCTAGGTAGCCTACGCACTGTTTTCTGAGTATCGCGGTTAGCGATTAAGTTTTCCCGGGTTGCTGTAGTATTTCTTCCGTAGCTGTTTACACACAAGGATAAATGATCATTATGAGGTCAGATAGTTAGATAGGAAATATTCAACCACGTCTATTCTATCAATCCTCTATACGCATTTATTAAGCATTTTTCCGTTCTCAACTCAGACTATTGCAACAGGGGAGAAAATGAAATATATTAATCATTAATGCTTTAACTTTATAAGTGCACATTAATTGTATCCTTTTACCCCCTTACTACACTGAAGCTTGAAATAAAGGATGAGAATTCAAGGTTTCGACAAATGTAACTCTCCACACACTTTTCCACAAGTGGAACATGCTCAATAAAAAACACGCTCATTATTATTCTTATGATGAAAGATTTGCTATATGCACAGCAGACTTCGTTTTGACCGTAAATTATAGACTACATGTAGCTGTTTTAGAGATAAGATAATAATTTAAACTGTCACTTCAGAGGTGAATTAAGACCATCAGAATTCGAACATTGTGAACTAACAAACTATCGGGTGTATGCTTTCACTGAAGACAGAAAGCACAACTTCAGTATCCATTTTCCGCTAGAAATTCAACTGCTATAAACTTTAGAGACAACAGTCTTTATTTGCCAGTTTCTGCTGTCAATGAAGATAAATGTCCGCCATGGTTTCGGCTCGTTCCGGGGCGTTCCTGATGCAGTATTCTACAGTACACCCGAGTTCTGTCCGGGGCATTCCTCCTGCCGTATTCTACAGTAGCTAGATCATGGCACCCAGATTGACATAAAAGCCCACCCGAAAACTAGTACAGTAGGCTATATGAATCAAACAGCATTCCACTCAATTTACGGGTGATAATAAGCGGAAAATATGCTTCTAAATATGATTGATTGAGGTTGGAATACAATGTATACAGCAGGACAAATATCATGGCATTTATTTAGGCTAAATGATGATGCTATTAGCCTACTGATTAGACGCCTATTACTGTTTTCATTTGAAGAACAGCAAATTTCTTAATGAAATACAAATTTCTTTTTAGCAGAGTTTTTTTCTTTTTACTGGTGAAGCAGTAACAATCATGCACTCATCATTTTACACTACATGGCACCTTCTGTCAAGCTCGGAAATTTGGATAAAACATATAAAAGTAGGGTAAACTGAGTATAGTTGAGACACTTTTTGCGTTTTGATTTTCCACACAAAAATAGATACTGAAAAGAAGTGAATATCTACATGACATGCCACATGACATTTAATTAGCTTGTACACTCTAAAAACAAATGGATGGCAAAACTAAATAGCACTAAAAGTGTTTAATGGCTTGTAATCATAGGGGAACCAATTTAAGTGCTAAATAGCACCTATCTTTAAAAAGGGTCCTATGTAGAACCATAAGAGGTGCAATATAGCACCTTAAGCACCCCAAGGAACCACTGAAGAACCGCTGAAGAAGTAGTGGTGCTATATAGCACCATAACTATTTAAATAACCTGTTAAGCCCAGTTTGGTTCTTCAGCGGTTCTTTGGGGTGGTTAAGGTGCTATATGGAACCTCTTATGGTTCTACATAGCACCATTTTTAAAGATATAGCACTTAAAGTGGTTCCCCTATGATTACAAGACATGAACCACTTTTAGTGCTATTTAACACCAATTGTTTTTAGAGTGTAGACTAAAATATTAACAATCGATAATACCCATAAGTAGTTTATATTTTTCACAATTAGCTCATAAATATAAGGTGCTTATTGTTTCAAATTTGTCTCAACTGTACCCATATGTGGTACAGTAGAGTCAGTACCAGGGTACAGTTAAGACACACATTTTTAACGATGTAAAGGTAACTACACTCTAAAAACAAAAGGTTCTAAATCGCACTAAAAGTGGTTAATGGTTCCCCTATGATTACAAGCCATGAACCACTTTTAATGCTATTTGTTTTTAGAGTGTAACCGTTCATTGCAAATATAATAAATAAAGACAGATAAAGAAAATCAATTGGGCAACATGTTTGTTTATTCATCCATTTAAATTCATTCATTTTATTTCAATTAGCACTGGTTAAATGGGGGGTAGCCCATAATACAAGGCTGCCGCTGTCCTGATATACAGTAAGACACCAGGCTAAGCTCCTGGTCATTAGTAAGAACTATATTGCAGCCTTTGTACCTACTGTACCCCGCTGACCACCTCGCACATTTCTCTAGATTTTGCAATGACCTTGCATGACACAATACCATGAAATAGGACAGTTTTTAGGGCACAGAATAACGTTTGTGATGATACCAGTTACGTTTAACAGTCACATAAGGATAATAAGTTATTCATGGTAAAGTGAACATCATACCTTAGAAAAAAAACTTTTGCCGATATCTTCGGGTTGGAGATGTGTCTGTTGTTAAAATTTACCATTATCAAAGAGGACACTAATATGAATGTGCACGGAAAAAACACAACTTGTGCTTGATACGTAAGCAAGTTATTTAAGGTGTCTCAACTGTACACAGTCTACCCTATGTCTGTCAGTCCAACACATATTGACAACCATTACACTATGAACGTGGGTATCCCACAAGCAAATTCTCCATACAGCAAGTAGCACATCCAGTTTCTCCTCTGCATTGATAATCTTCGCCCCAAACAGCATGGTATATTTGATTTACCAGGGTAAATAACACAGAAATTGCGGCATATTCAGCCTGATCTCTTAAAACTCTGTGAAACTGCCACGGAGTATGAACATCTGTCACGTTCCAAAGGTAGAGACAGGCGCGAGGTACTGATGATCCAATATACTTTATTTATATTTCAAAAGAATACTGCCACGTGGGGCTTAATAATAACTCCAGGGAAACACACAGGAACGCGTACAGGAACACATTGACTGACAAGAGACAAGGGGAGAACAACCAGGTTAAATACACAGACGAACTAATTACTAACACCATACATCTGTGACTAACCAATGACCTAACCCCTAATCAATTCTTTCTTCTTTGGCTCTCAGCGGAGGCGGTCACATTTTCTCCCTCCCCCTTCCCTTATCTTCCCTGCTTGCTCTTGTCTCGTCTTTGTCCTGTACTCTGAGAGCCTCTCGCAGCACTGCTCTCCAAACTAAGGAAATTATGGATTTGGCGTCTTGTGTCTGGCGAGGTGGCGGGTCGTGTGTCTGGCGGCTCTTTCCGTGGAGGACGTTGAAGATATCTACCTATTCGGAACCATGATAACAGGTCTTCTGCTGATGGGATTAGGCGTTGCACTGGTTTATCGTGAAATTAAGAAGACGGTGACAGCTGTTCATTGCCCCACAGGGCTGCCCGTCATGATTGAAACAGTGGGCAGAGCCGTTTGCACTCAGACTGGGTCTATAGACCGCAAGTTGGTTAACATCACGGAGAAGCTCACAGCTTTGCAAAGGAAAGTGGATCGTTTCGTAGACCCAAATGGACCAAATTGACTCAAGAGGGACCAGACGTGCAGATTGGAATGCGGCTACCCCAAGAATTCAACACATCTTATCTATTTCGGCTCCCCCACAACAAACCACTGGCCTTGGACAAGGCACGGTTGGAATAACATATCCTCCGGACAGCGCTGCAGTGAAATGCTCTTGTTTTTGTTCCCTCCCCCCATCACCAGACACCTGGTGGTGTGACTCTGTCTGGGACAGGACCAAGGCTGCCCTGTATCGACATCCTGCGGACTTGTCACCTTGGGACTGTTGCCAGACACAGAAAATCTCCAGGCCTACACACACACACGAACTCTCACACATATGTACAGATACACCTCCCATCCCCCCATCCCCTGCGTTCGCAGCTTCATACCCTCCAGCCTGATAAGACGGGTCTATGGACAGCGCCTACGAAGGCTGCAGTTCTGGATGCGGGCTGTCTGTTTTGGCTGGTTCCCTCATTTTCCCTTTTCCCGCCCCCACCACCTCTGTTGCGAGTCTTGTTCAGAGTGTTCTGACTGTGCTAATGTTTGCTGAGGTGTTTTTTTTTCTCCATGTTACCACACTGTACCCCCGAAGGGGCATAATATGGGGCCGCTCTTTTTTTTTCCCCTCATCTTTCCTCATGTAATGCTGTATTGTTTTTCTAATCCCTGTCTTCCTGTCCTGTCTACCCAATGTGATGTTTTGTTGTATGGACAGGTTGATGGCTAATTTCACTGGTTACTTGTGACTATGTGACAATAATGTTTGATTTGATTTGATTGATTTGATTCAAAACTAATGACATGAACAAGACACAAGAGGGCGGCATAATCACACAAACAAAGGGAGCACAGAGACAATACAGAAAAACCACAACCCATGTGTGATAACATCAGAATCCATGGCAGTTCCACGGAATGGCAGAAAATTCTGTGAAATTAACACGGATCAAAACCCTTGGCAGTTTCACGGAAAAGTCTGCGATTGGCGCACAGTGAGACCTTGCTGTTAACTCGATGTAAGCCTTTCCCAAACCCCTAACCTAACCTTAACCACTCAGAAACCTTGCTGTTAATTCGATGTAAGCCTTTCCCAAACCCCTAACCTAACCTTAACCACTCAGAAACCTTGCTGTTAACTCGATGTAACTTGTATCATGTTGTAATGTATTGTTTGTACCCATGGTGAGTAAAAAATTGTAAAAAAGCACATTTGCAACACGTCTGCATCGCGCTGACATAGAAAACATGTAAAGTGTCTGCATTGATTCGAACTCGCAAACTTTAGTATGTGAGTCGCATGTTTATACGCCCATACAAGGCTCACCGTGGATCCTTTCTTGTAGATGTGGCAAAAATGGAGAAACTGATTCTGGCTGTAGCCCACAGCTGTACTTGAGGAACAACCATCAACGTACAAATTGAGAGTAGCTTCGCGACACCACGCGACACCATGCTCCAGTCATGTTGAACAGGTGGATCTGTACTGGCAAACATGAGGTATACTTGGCATTCCGACCTGTCGCACGCCAATGTGACGTCAAAAATACATACATTTTGCTGGCGCATGACGGTACAGATCCACTAGTCCGTCACTACTGGTGAAATAACAAAGTCGGTAGCCTCTCCTCAGTTGCAACAACTATGTTCAGGAGAAGACTGCAACTAGTGTCGCGAGCACCATGTTAGTGTAAATAGTTACGGAGCTCCCATGACATCACATTGTCGCACGCCAAGTCGGAAACCGTGAGTATACTGAAGGCCTCAGTATTCTTGCCATTCCCGACCTGGCACGCGCCAATGTGACGTCAAAATGACATATATTTTGTTAGCGCGCAAGGATTTAGAGCACGCGTGCACAGGTCATGCACCACTCTTTTCTTTTTCAGTGGCGCGCAACAAAGAAGAAACAGGAAGCATGGACGAGTTGGAGGGCACAGTAAACAATTCGTAATAACACAGTAAATGGTTCATAACAAGTAACAACATAGTTAAGATAATCTTAGCCACTGTTGACATTAACGTCAATGCTGCTGCCAGTTCTGCCATCATTTACCTTTTTCTTCTACTTCTTTTAGTCTGTAGAAATATCAAAGTAGGTAGCTTTTCCTCAGTTGCGACACCTCTGTTCAGGAAAAGACTGCAACTAGTGTCGCGAGCAACACGCATGAGTATAAATAGTTACGGCGCTCCCATGACAGCACATTGTTGCGCGCCAGGTCGGCAACGGCGATTATACTGAATATTTGAGGCCTTCACTCTCTCCTTTCTCTGCAAAGGCAAAATTCAGAATGATTCAGATTTCAATTACAAAGAATTACAATGTTCTAACATGTTGCTCATGTCGCATCTACGTCGTTACAATCAGCGTGTGCAGTATGCTTGGCTACCATTGAAAAGGTGTTTCAAATTTACTTCACTTGCTCTGCATAGGAATGAATGGCGTCTGTTCATCCATTCATTTAAACTGTTGTTCTCAAAATCGAGATCTACGCCATTTTGACATCACATTCGCGCGCGCAACGTGTCAGGAATGTGAAGTATACTGAAGCCACAGAGGACATTTAATGTGTCGTTAAATGCTTTACAGAAAACTGGTTCAGAACATGGATAAGAAGTCTGTACAGTATTTTAGACCCTAACCAGACAAAGCTCTACCAACTACTCCAGACAATGGCCATGTTAAATACCATCTGGTGTTCTAATCTGCTGAGGCTCCCCAGAGAATCCCGCATAGTCACATTTCTCTCCTGTGTGAATGAAAATGCCAGGAATTTCATGTAGTGAATGTGTAAAATGTTTTGGTCATCGTTATTGTGTTAATCACTGATATCAGAGTGGATAACAATATATACTGTTATACTGGTGATGTGAACATGATATACTGTAAGGCGGTGTTTCTCAAATGGGGGTACATGTACCCCTAGGGGTACATTGGAGTGCTGCAGGGGGTACATGGCATTTTTGCAAAAATGTTAATTGAAAAATATGTCATGCATAGTTCCTAAAATAATTATACCATAATAATAAATGATTTAAGTGATGGATTCTAAATATTTGAAATGCAGCATTTAAATGTTTTTGTTTAAAAAAGATTGTTGTTTCGTGAATCTATCACTGCCGGCACTGCATTGTACTTCAATATATAGATATTTTTTTCTATCAAAATTGTTTTACGGTGGTCAGGGGGTACTAGGCGCTGGTCAGGAGGTACTTGGCTTAAAAAGGCAATTCAAGGGGGGTTCAATACTGAAAAAAAGTTTGAGAAATACTGCTGTAAGGTGTGTAATTTTTTTTAATTATCCTTTATTTATACAGGGGGAAGACAAACTGAGTCTTTTTTACAGTTGTGTCCTGTGATACAACCAAATAAAAACAGCAGCTAAAGAACTAAATCCGAATAAAACTATAATACAATGAAACATTAAAACATTATAAAAACAGACTTGAAAAGTAACATTCACAGTTAACAATAAAAAGCTCATGCAACATACATTTAAACCTCTAGCTTAAACTTGCTCTGAATATGCATCTGGATATATTTTTAAACCTTAAATGCTTTAAATCTTCCATCAATGGGTTACGCTAATTTACGTTGATAGTGAAGAAACCTCTTGATCAGCTGTGTTATTAACTGCAGTCAGCAGGTGGCAGTATGCGCATGTCAGGTGATGTGAACGCAAGTGTGACGTACAATCTAGTGGACGGAACACTTCTTCAACAACACGGACACCTCTGGGTTATTGACCAATAATAACAAAAACAATGAAGTTAAAACAGACCGTTTCAGAGAGTTTAAAGCACCTTTGGTTCTAAAAGGAACTTGTTTTACGTTTTCATTAGTCAGCTGGCTGGCTGGCATAGCAGCTAATCCTAATTAGTTACCAGCCCGGAATATGTCTTTAATAAGATCATCTGTTAATGAAGAGGTCTTCTGGACAGAGCAAACGCTGCCCGTGAAACAAGAGAATGGAGACGAGGCAAGCTCAGGTAAAGAGGAAATGGAAGCTGAGACTGTTACAGTGAAAGCAGAAGACATCGTAGAAAATATCGAAGACAAATGTGCAGCCACAGTGAAAGAGGAATATTATGTTACAGTGGAAGAAAAGGGTGATGTTTGTGTAAAAGAAGAGACACGGAGAGAGATAAAGGAAGACAAACTTATAGTGAAGAAGGACAGAGAGATTCCAGTCGAAGAAGAGGTGGGGATTGGACATGTGATTAACATCAGTAAGTAGTGTTTTAACAACACCACGGGCTACATCTCAGTTATTGAACTAGTCACATGTAGCTCATGTTATGTGGTGATCAGTGGAAAAACTCAAAATTAATTCCATTTTGAAGAATTCAGGGCCTCATAGACAACTATCACAAACGACTGCGCGCTGTCATTAATGCTAAAGGGGGCAAAACACCGTATTATGAACTGAGGGTATGCAGACTTTTGGACAGGTGTCTTTTCAGTATTTTCTTTGTTGCCATGTTTTGTTTTATGATTGTGCTATTCTGTTATGACCTACAGTTGAATATGAATCCTATGAGAAATAAAAACTATTTGTTTTCCCTGCTGACTTTCCTTTAAAATGGTAAATCTATTATTCAGGGTATGCAAATGTTTGAGCACAACTGTATGATTCACGTAATCTTCCTACTCATGAAACCATTCAGTAACCCCTTGTGGTCTGTGGATGGGGCATCCTGTAGATCAGTAACCCCTTGTGGTCTGTGGATGGGGCATCCTGTAGATCAGTAACCCCTTGTGGTCTGTGGATGGGGCATCCTGTAGATCAGTAACC
>JACXGM010017537.1:0-14459 GCA_016801145.1 Umbra pygmaea | reverse complement strand
ACCGGCGAGTTACAATATTGCCCCAGCAAATTCCAAGGATAATACTATGCAAGTACACCTATTAATTGATTTTCCAGGTGTCTGTACACTGCGTTCCAAATTATTGTGCAAATTGGAATTAAGTGTCATAAACATCAAATATTTTGTTTTTCAATCAAACTCATGGATAGTAGTGTCTCCAGGCTCTTTGGATCACTGAAATCAATCTCAGACACCTGTGATAATTTGTTTGCCAGGTGAGCCCAATTAAAAGAAAACTAACGTCTTTTATAAAAAAGGAACGATTCGAGCGCCATCTTCTGTTCCTCTTTTAGTAAAAAGCCAAGTCTAACTCGTTCATTGTAGTGGCCAAAGTAGTTTTAAACAACTGGTGTTAATCTGTAGCGATCTTACAATGTTTACAAATGACTTCGAGGTCGCAGAGCTGTCGTGTCGTCATCTGTTTAACACGCCTCTAGCACGCCTATATCAGATACACCGATGTGATTGGTGCAGCTCGGCTACAAGGGCATAGTTAATGAGCAGAATCACTCTGTGCCAGAGTAACTTGCTGAGCAAATTCAAATTGTGCTCTTGCGAGAACTCCGGATTTCCAGGGTAAAAAAACGGTTGCAGTGGGCCCAGAAATACAAGACTAATTTTCAAACAGTTTTATTTACTAATGAGTGCCGTGCAACCCTGGATGGTGCAGATGTATGGAGTAGTAGATGGTTGGTGGATGGCCACCATGTCCCAATAAGGCTGCGACTTCAGCAAGGACGTGTCGGAGTCATGTTTTGGGATGGAATCATGGGGAGAAAGCTGGTAGGCCCCTTTAGGTTCCCCGAAGATTTCGAAAATGACCTCAGCAAAGTATATAGAGTTTCTGACTGACCACTTTCTTCCATGGTAGCAAAATCATCTTCATGCATGACAATGCACCATCTCATGCTACAAACCTCTGTGTCATTGGCTGCTATGGGCATAAAAGGAGAGAAACTCATGGTGTGGCCCCCATCCTCCCCTGACCTCAACCCTATTGAGAACCTTTGGAGCATCCTCAAGCAAATATCTGAGGGTGGGAGACAGTTCGCATCAAAACAATTCAAGCAGAAACTCTCCATAAACTCACAAGGTCAATGGATGCAAGAATTATGAAGGTGATATCAAATAAGGGGTCCTATGTTAACATGTAACTTGCCCTGTTAAGATGTGTTTGATTGAAATTGATTTTGATTTCAGTAAATATGACCTCCTAATGCTGCAAATACAACAAATGATGATTTTCAGTTCTTTTTAACCTATAAAATGTTTTTCAAACCATTGTGCATAATAATTTGAAAGTGCATTTTGAGTTTAAAAGAAATACTGTTTTCATTGGGTGTTTTGTTAAATGAAATTTGACTTATACCCTAAAGGTTGGTGACTTGAAAATTATACTGACTGTCATTTGCTTAGACTATTTAGGAAAATCAGTGTAAAATATCATTTGCATAATAATTTGGAACGCGGTGTATGTGCTAACCAATGAAATGAAGACGTCAGTTGTCAACATCTTTCACAGAAGTTTGGGCAAAACATTTAAGGTAGACTGCTGTCACATACACGTGAACGAACACACAAACGGACAGAGACAGTTTCCCTTCCAGTTTTGATTGTACTTCCTCTGCAGTGTCAAAAAATATGTATAGCAATCTCCATCTTTTACCTGACAGGAGCTCTGGTCATCAGAAAAGGTAAAGCTGTCATCAGTTTGGCCATCTCCTGATCCATAACACATACTGATTCTATGCAAGCCATCTGCAAGACAAACATGTCGTTAGTCTATAATGCACTGATGGATATCGCAATCTGAAACAATGTTTCTTTACTATATGCGAAAAAGAAACAGAAGAGCACACAACGCGATGAAATGCCATTTGCTAGCAATGTTATTCTAAGATGCACGTATTGAGGTTAAATATCAGACAGCAATGGGGTGTGTTGATTCCTACATGTATAGCAACCTATACCATTTAAAGTGGTCTTTTAAACACAAGGCAGGTAGAACACGTATGCATGATTAAAGGGGAAGTGTTGTGTTTTGAGACAGGCTTGAATATACAAATAATAACAGGCAGATGGTAGCCTACTTTGTCTAAATCTCTGTAAGCCTTTTGATGGCAATAATAGTTACATGGATTTGTTAAGTGTATTCTTGCATAATATAAACATATCTAATGTCATTTAGAACCACCAATTTGACACATTTTTACAGACTTCGGTTTTAAAATGTTTTGCAGAGTGTAGGCCTGCATTACGTTTTACATTTATGGAATTTAGCAGATGCTCTTATCCAGAGCGAATTACAGTATGAACAACAGATTCATCCCCTGGAGCAATGTAAGGTAGTCCCTTGTTTAAGCGCACCAGAACATGTGGCCCTCTTTTGTCCTGGTTTTGATAGTAGGACACTCCAATTGTCATAGACTGTTTTCAAATTGACACAATAAGGTATAAAGTCATTTAAAATGGGTATCCTTTTACCGCTCTACAAAAACTCCACAGAATTCACACAAAGTTCACATTTTCACATGTGGGACCATTCATTCACATTTTCACACGCGGGACCATTCATTCACATTTTCACACGCGGGACCATTCACTCACATTTTCACATGCGGGACCATTCATTCATAATTTCACACGCAGGACCATTCACTCACATTTTCACACCATTCATTCATTCACATTTTCACACGCGGGACCATTTATTCACATTTTCGCACGCGGGACCATTCATTCATTCATATTTTCTTACGCGGGACCATTCATTTGAAACAGTGTCACAACAAACAAGAGGGAACATTTCCGCTAGTTGACGTCTGCCTGTTGCTCACTTTGGTACTGCGGCTGGGCAGTGAACTGTCCATTGACGTCGTCTCCAGAGCTCTTGGAAGTCTCTTGGTCTTCGTCAGGACAGGGAGACGGGACCATCGGCAGCCCGCTGAGAGGGGGCCCTTCTATGGAGTCCTCCATGTCACAGTGGGACAGCTTTCCTGGGGGGGCTGTGGTTTCCTCTGTGGTTGGGGACAGAGGCTCACAGTGGTCTGGGGAAAGGGGCCGGCAGTGGTCTGGGGGACTGCTCTGGGGCGCTGCCTGTGTCTGCGTTGCCCCAGGAGCTTGGTACAGAGGGTTGGCTTCAAACCGAGGGCCTTGTAAGCCTGGGAAGCAAATCACTGCCAAGTACCAGTGAGCTCTGAAACACAGAGGGAGAAATGTGTTCGGAAGAGAAAAAGAATTAGGTCAACCATCTCTACTTTTCATCACTAGAAGACACTCTTCCCCATTTGACCTTATTAATCAAACCCCTACAACGTGAACTACTTTTGTAAATTAGCGCACCGTATAATGATAATGAATTATGTATGTAAGAAGTAGGGTGCTGTTTGAGACGCTGACAGGGATATTTAACGAGAAAGTAACTTACGACTCGTTGATGGGAACAAAGATGAAGTCCTTCTGAAATAGGTCCACGTGTCTGGTCCACGTCTTCACCCTGTTGTGTTTTCTCTTCTGGATCCTGACAAACACACAAGACACATCGTTAGCTACTGTCTACTTTTCAGATCTGTCTATGGAATGACACTATAATTAGTGAGAATGAGCTTCTGTCCTAACGGAGTTGTGGGTAATACTTGTTGCTCTCATATTAGGGAGTAGGAGACCAGACTCACGGCAGGTTTGTCGCATCCGCGAGGTTTCTCCTTTCTCTCTGGTTGAGTCGCTTGTAAAAAAAAGAGCTGAACACGTGACTCCTTTGCGAGTCAGCTTTTTTCAACTTTTCCAAAACTAAATATCTAAAAAGGTAAGACGAACACATCGAAAACAGTATATTAGTAAATGTGACAAAAAGGCAAAGCAATGAGGAAAAAAAGACAACGGTAAGTAAATGGCACTAACTTTAAATAAAAGTCTATAATAACATCGTTTAGGAATTCTCCATCGTTAAGGCAGTGGAGGTCTTCGTTGGTCACTGATATACCCCCCTTGGCTGGAGGGGGCGGGTACACTATCAACCTATGACACAACCACCCATTGATTACCATCAGGAACAAACACATGAAGAATTCTACATTTCAATTTATCATGTTTTCATTTACTGTCATTCCTAACGAACATGAACCAGCAGTAGGTGATAAAATAACTGCCATACTTTATGATTGGTCCAGTGAAGGTGGGTTGCAGGTCAGCCATGTCCTCATCATCATCATAGTCATCATCATCTTCGTCATCAAAGCATTTGCTGGTATGCAGCCGCGTGGCCATGCGCACAACTGGAGCTAGTGTGTTGGTTTTAACGCAATCGTTTTTTATGTTGTTTACCTGTGAATTGGTAGTGCAAGCAAAAACACAATATCTTGGTCAACATATATTTTAACAAGTCGCTGAATGGCCTAAGATGGTTGAGCAGAGTAAGATGTCCTCTGTTGTGTTTTCCCCAGAAATAAAACAACACTGACACAAATATTATAACTATACTGAACAGACAAAAAAAGATAATTTATTATTAAAAAAAGACTTAAAACATCATCCATGTAGGGAACACCCACCTTTACTTTTGTTGCTTCGTTGTAATTGACCAATCTGCTATTAGCTTCATCAAACGGCAGTTTGGTGGGAAACTCTGTGAGGCTGTTAGCTTTGCCAATCTCCTGTAAGATCTCTTCTAGAACCATCTGTTCTGGCATTGACAGCCCGTTCTCAAAGATCAGAACGATGTACTTCTCATCAGAGTCTGGAGAAACAAAAAAAAACAACAATACTAGCTGACATTTTGTCAAATTCAAAAACTTATCCTACACGAGTTATTAAATTGTACAGCCCCAAGAAGTTATTTTTAATCACAATTTCTTGTGCTTCTTATGTACGTTTTTTTTATTTTTAATAAATTTGCTAAGATTTCAGACACAATTCTTTCACATTGTCATTATGGGGTATTGTTTGTAGAATTTTGAGGGAAACAATTAATTTAATCCATTTCGGAATAAAGGTGTAACATAACAAAATGTGTCAAAAGTCTCCAGCTCCCTTTACTCACAATGTTAGTGCAGAGAATAGTACTGAACCAATGGTCTTTAAACTGAATCTTACTAAATAGTTTTGAACAACATTGCACTTTATTTAGCTGTATTGCTTGAATAGATAATTTCTCGTTGTAGTTACGTGCTGAATTGTCACAAAATTGTCTGTTTTCGGGGGGTGAAGGGGCACGGTAATTATGCCTATGCAACCCTTTTACCCGTCGCAGCTGTCTATCAACTTGTCCTGCCCACCTATATACAGAATACTGATGATGCAGATGTTTGACAGAACGTTCAACCTGTCCTGCCCACCTATATACAGAATACTGATGATGCAGATGTTTGACAGAACGTTTGTAGTTCTCACCATTGCCGTTACAGTCGTACCAGAGACCTCCCTTGTCGCGGGTCATCTTGAGCTGCGTGCGGAGCCGTAGACATTCCTCCGGTGTGGTTTGGAAGAAGAGGACGGGCAGCTTCCTCACACTGCACCACTCACAGCTGATCAGCTCTGACGCACGCAACCGAACCTTCTCCAGAGCATCAATCTCCGGACCTGTGGAAAACAAAGCCTGAAGATTTTTTTCTAATTCCTTTAACTCAAACACTTACTGTTCTGCATAAATCCCAGAACAGAGGTGTCCGGAATCCTTACAAACTTCAAAGAAGCTAACTAAAAAACCAGGCAGGGACAGTGAACAGCAAGAATGCTTAGACGTATATAACCTAGGCATGTTGGCACTGTGAACTATTTGGCTTAATATGCAGTGTCCCACCAAAAGATATCTTAAATACAAAAGGGACCTTTGCATACACTGTAAAATTTTACTTTGAAAGCAGTACTACTTTCTTCCAGTGAGAAGCATCCAAACTTTTTACAGCATCGGTAAGCTGGTCACTTCGAAAAAGAAAGTAGTTCCATTGTTAAGGCTTGAATTCTACAGTTGTGCTCAAAAGTTTGCACACCCTTGGAGAATTGGTAATAGTTGTAAAATTTTTAAAGTGAGCAGGCAAAAAAATGTTTTTTTATTTCTCATGGAAGTCATATTCAAATGTAGGTCATAACAAAATGGTACAGTCATAAAACAAAACATGGCAACTAAGAAAATAATGAAATTGAAGCCCTGTTCAAAAGTCTGCATACCCTCAGTTCTCAATACAGTGTATTCAATGACAGCATGCAGTTGTTTGTGATGGTTTTCTATTAGGCCCCAAATTCTTGTAGGTGGTATAGCTGCCCATTCGTCTGGGCAAAATGTCTCCAGGTCATGCAAAGTCTGTGGTCGTCTTGCATGAACCACACGTTTGAGAGCTCCTTACATTTGCTTGATGATATTAGGTCAGTAGAATGTGATGGCCACTCCAGAACTTTCAACCTTTTCTGCTGTAACCACTGGAGGGTCAACTTGGCCTTGTGCTTAGGGTCATTGTCATGCCAGAATGTCCAAAAGTGTCCCATGCACAGCTTACGTGCAGAAGAATACAAATTGTCTACCAGTATTGTCTGATAACATGCTGCATTCATCTTTTCATAAGGTTCCCCGTGCCTTTAGAACTCACACACCCCCAAAACATCAGTGAGCCACCACCATGCTTCACAGTTGGAATGGTATTCTTTTAAATACAGGGCTAGTTGACCCCTCTCCAAACACAGTGCTTATGGTTGTGACCATAAAGCTCTATTTTGGTCTCGTCACTCCAAATTACAGTGTGTCAGAAGTTGTGAGGCATGTCAAGGTGTTGTTGGGCATATTGTAACCAGACTTTTTTTTGGCACTGGCGCAGTAAAGTCTTCTTTCTGGCAACTCGACCATGCAGCTCTAGTATTGTTGTATTGTGCTCCTTGAAACAACCACACAATCTTTTTCCAGAGCAGACTGCATGTCTCCCAAAGTTACCTGTGGGTTTTCCTTTGCTTAGGATATCTTTTTATAGCCTTTTCCAACTTTATACGGTACCAGTAACTGTATAAAAATGCCTCAGATGTGGGAAATTAACATGTAATTGCCATTTTAACATGTGTGTCACCTTATGTGTCTGTAAAAAGGGCAAACATTCAAGGGTATGTAATCTTTTGATCAGGGCAATTTGGATGATTTCTGTTATCAGTTTGGTTCACAAAGATGCCAAACAACTGTGATAATGAATGGCTTCAACTGATCACTATCCTTACATAAGAGTCTGATTTTTTTGCATGAACGGTCATATTGTCAAAATCAATTTTGAAATGTCACAATTTCTGCAAGGGTATGCAAACTTATGAACACAACTGTAATTTATCACCTTTAAGACATCTGGTGTTATTCTCTCTTACCTTCAGTTTCAAGTTGAATATGATCTATCGTAAACTGAAAGAGATTGAATAGTATGTCAGTATATAGTACATTATTGCAGCTTTGACATTATTGCTAGTCGTTATTGTTTTTGGCAATATAAAAAATAAAGTGTCCATGTAGAGAGAGGGAACAGAACACTTACGATGACCGGCTTGGTCACCATCCTGCGAAGAGTTCCTACCCTCACACTTCTACAGTCAAGGATGATGCTGTCCAACCTGCTGGGGGAAATCCTCTGTTTTTTCATGGGTGTAAAGTCCTCAGCTATTTGGTTTCCAAACTAAAAGTAAACACACAAGGTCAGCCTTGAAAACCGCTGCGTCATATTATCATTCCACCTAGACTCGTATCCTTTTCCTGCCAACCTTACCAGAAAATTGCTTATTTTAATTTCTCTGCCAAATTTAATTATTGTAAGCTAAGTGTGGGTAGCAGTAGGTTCCTTTAAGGTAAAGTTCTATCCTGAACTCACAAAATATATACAAGGTAATCATACATTTATTTTAAGCAAGAGAGCCTATCATCAAAATATAAATATCTATTTTTAAATCAGACGATGAAACGTGCAAAAACAATTACAACACTCTCAAGACTACCTACATGTCATCTGTGAACATGACTTAGCCCCCCCCGCAAAAAAAACAACCAGCCAACCTTGCTTATTACATGCAAGCCCTGGATGCCCTAACGACATGAAAAAAAAAGAATTAATACTAAGCAGCAGCACCTCGTCTTTCATACAGGTCCTTCTGGGTAGTGTTACTCTGCTTTCCACATCAGAGAAGAAGTCTTCGGTGAAGTCGTCCTGCTCCACTCCGGCGCTCCTCTTCACGGCCGCCTCTACTCTGCCACCAGAAGGAGCCGGGGAAGAGTGTGCGGAGTCAGCAGGCCGTGGGGAGACACTGTCTAGCCTGTTGATGCTACCCGTGCTGGCGTTGTCTGCCTCGTCGTCATCTTCGTCGCTAGACAGCACGACTGCAGCGCAAACATTGCATACGTTATTACCCTTTCAGTCAATTGCTCAACACTGCTGAACTTTATTTTAAGAAGGGGTAGGTATTCAGAATTAGGTTTGTTGTTTGCTAACAGATGTAAGACTGTGGGCGGGAATAGGTGCCAGAAGTTTGTTACCAATAACAAAATAGTGTTTCTAAATAGTGCCCCACTTTTGAACAGGAGTGTTAACAGGGTGCTATTCTGTACATTCACTTTTAACTTGGGACTGTAAACTTACTAGGGTCATTAAGCTCGTGTTGCTTCGCAGCCGGCGTTCTCCTGCCTTTGTGGGTGGTGGCTTTTGTGGCACAGCAGCTCCCGACAGCCGGTCTGCCGGCACGAGGCAGCAGTAGGCCAGCCCGCGTGGTGACGCGCAGAGGGACAGGCGGGTTCATCACTGTGTCCACGCGCAGCGTCGGGACCCTCGTGGTCGAGGCCGAACCGTAGAAGCTGTTCTTGTTGAGCTGCAGAGTGTTTGGGCCTGGGGAGGGGCGTGTACGTGGGTGTGTTCGGATGGGGGGTCTGGACACTGGGGATGTGGGCGGGGCTGCCAGTCCAGGCACCAGTGGGTTCCCACAGTGTCCACACTTGCTGTGGTTTTCACTGGATTTGCCACACTTCCCGCACACAGTTAAGTACTCGTTTGGAGGTACAGGCTTTAGACAAGACAGAGACAATTCCATCAATTTACAATATTTGTATTTAATTATATTTTCTGATATTCATCACAATTGCGCATTCTGTCAGAGGTTTCATCTTAGAACCACAATTTTCTGGGGTTGAAATTAACCTCTTATTGATTAATTTTTACCTAATGATCTTCCCTGCTGTTTCTAAGAACTTCCCAATTACATTCTGATGCATTATAAGAACTACAAACGACTTAATTAAATCCTTCAGATTTAAATTTGGCATAACTACTAATACATTTGTGTTTTTTGGTAGTCTAAATGTAGTTTCATCAAAGCAGCAACCGCACCTCCTAGTGTCCAAAAAACACAGCGTTCAAATAAAATGACAGGATAAAAACAATTTCTGATTGACAGCATGGTCCCGCCCTTACCTCCAGAGACTGAACCTGTGAGAGAGAGGTGCAACATCCTTCCAGAGAGGCTCTCCGAGCGTGCTGCTGAACCCGCCGCTTGATACTCAAAGTGTCATCGTCTGAAAAAGGAAAACACAAGATGTCCTGGACTGGATTGAGAACCAGATAAAACCTTCAAGGCAAACAGAAAACAGCCTTGGTTTGGGGGTGGCGGAGTCTCACACAGGTGAAGCACTCCAGGGATTCAGGGTCACCTTGCTGCACTACATGTGATCATCATGGCAATACCAGGAATATTCCGTTGCGCGGGAGTCGTCAGGACATCGCATGGTGAACTTCATTAGGATGCCTGTGCTAGCTGCTGTCCGCCCTGTGCTCATCTGGCAGCTGGGCCTGCACTCTCTCGCTCAATCTATTAACCCGAGGCCTGATACAATTGCCTCAGATCTGCTCTACCACAGGCCACACTCAGCCAGGCGTTTCACCCACAAGCCCTCGAACAATCTCTACCCAACACCCGCACTTAGTTTTTTCACCTTTATTTAACCACACAGGCAGACTGAGAACTATTTCTCATTGGCAAACGTGACCACGCCAAGATGAAGCATAACCGCACAATGACGACATTACATTTGACAATGTACACACAAACACTCAAAACAAAATATATATACACAATGCGTGCAAAATGAGTTGAGTGTATTAAAAGGTCAATAAATAACAGAAATTGGTAAAACTGGAACATAAATGCGCAAATGTGAAAATGAGGGAAGAGATTAACATTTACAGTGATCATATAGGAGCTCAGACATTAGTTCCTTGAAGTCAGTGAGGGTGAATCATGAGATTGGTGTTTACCTAAACATGATAGCACAGCGACAACATAGAAAATTATGCAATCAGACATCCGGGCCCCACAGTAGTAACCGTCAGGCCAGAATGTCTCATCTTACCTGGGGTCTCTGGACAAGTCAGAATAATGCTCTCAACCTCCACAGTCTGGACCTGCTGCTGGGTGGTGGTGGTGTAATCTTTTCTAAAGAAACGATGACACAGTCTTCTCAGAAGCAAATACATTCAAAGAAAAAAGCCTATTTCCCCCACAGTGAAGAACCATAATGAGCTAAATCAATAGGTTTGACCCAATCGGAATTACTGAAGACAAATTGATTCACAATCCATTACTTATTTGTTGAGGTAAGCATAAAGCTAGCTAGGTTGCCAGGGTTTAGACACCATTCCACTTCTTGTCATGTGTCAATAACCTAGCATTCCTCTTTCATGTCTTTGGCACATACTGTAAACCAGGACATAATTAAACCTAAGGTTGAAGATACCCAAATTTAAGAAATGAAGTGTCTCTCTTAGCTATGGGCATCAATGGGGGAGAATTCTAAACAATGGGACATGCAAGATGAGCTCCATTAGTTAGAAAGTAACAAAATCATGGTGAATTCCAGGAGATGTCTCATTAAGCACACACCATAGTTACTTAATTTCCATACAACTGGTCCAAAAGTTAACGTTGATCCTGTACAATCCAGCAATGAGGCTAGTGCCAAAAATGAGTTTAAAAAAAAAGGTAAATGGACTGCATTTATATAGACCCAACAATGGCCACCAAAGCGCTTTACATTGCCTCACATTCACCCATTCATTCACACATTCATACACAGACGGCGGTGCCAGCCATGCAAGGTGCCAGCCAGCTTGTCGGGATCAACTGGGGTTAGGTGTCTTGCTCATGGACACCTTGACACTTGATCAGGAGGACCCGGGGATCTAACCACCAACCTTGCGGTTGCTAGACAACCTACTTGACCCACTGAGCCACTGCCGCCCCAACAAAAAAATGGTTCCCCATAGAAACATCACTTTGTATTCAACCTTTTTTTAACGTCATTCCATGCAAGCAGCACTGCTCTACAGACCAAAAGGATGGTATGTGCAGCTTGAGCCGTGGATTGAAACGACAAGCTCAATACTTTGACTACAGCATGAGATGGACTATTGCAATGGTTGAAGGCGTGCTTAAAGCATTCAGAAAACTGCAGGTCACACGGCCAAGCTAATCTACTAGGTGTAATGTCTTACCTTTCCTTCAAGTCAAGGTTGCTTTAGAAGGAGAAATAAAGAGCAAAATGTCTTACTAACACATTGAAGTCTGAATCAATCGTTTTGACAATGTGTTAATAAACTGTCTATGCTTCAGACTAAATGCAACATGGCTGAACATCATATCCCTGAATATTAGTTTATTAGTTGTAACTCTCATCCGTCCTCCAATACTGAAGAGATTTCCATTCGCTTGAACGTTAGCCACTCCATTAGATACACCTTGCTAGTACAGGGTTGGACTCCCTTTTGCATTCAGAACTGCCTTCATTCTTTGTAGCATAGATTCACCAACATGCTGAAAACATTCCTGAGAATTCAGTCCATATTCACATTAAAGCATCAAGCAGTTGAAGCTGGTTTGTCAGTTGCACATCCATGATGGAAATCTCCCGTTCCACCACATCCCAAAGGTGCTCGATTGGATTGAGATCTGGTGACTGTGGACGCCATTTAAATACATTGAACTTCTTGTCATGTTCAGGAATCTAGTTTGAGATAATGTGAGCTTTGTGACATGGCGCATTAGCCTGATGGAAGTAACATTAGAAGATTGGTACTCTGTGGTCATAAAGAGATGGACATGGTCAGCAACAATAGTCAGGTAGACTGTGGCATTTAAAGAATGCTTAATTGGTACTAAGGGGCTCAAAGTGTGCCAAGAATATATTCCCCACACCATTACACCACCACCAGCATGCACCTTTAATACAAGGCAGGATGGATCCATGCTTTCATGTTGTTTATGCCAAATTCTGACATGACCATCTGAATGTCGCAGCAGAAATTGAGACTCATCGGACCAGGCAACGTTATTTTCTGGTCTTTTAATTTTGCTGGGCCGTGCAAATTGTAGCCTCAGATTCCTGTTCTTAGCTGACAGGAATGGCACTTGGTGTGGTCTTCTGCTGCTGTAGCCCATCTGCTTCAAGGTTCGATGAGTTGTGCATTCAGAGATGCTCTTCTGCATACCTTGGTTGTAACACGTAGTTATTTGAGCTACTGTTGAATTCATTTTAGCTCAAACCAGTCTGGCCATTCTCCTCTGACCTCTGCCATGAACAAAGCATTTACTGCTGCTCACTGGATGTTCTTTTTTTGACCATTTTCAATAAACCCTAAAGAAGTTTGTGCGGGAAAATCCCAGTAGATCAGCACTTTCTGAAAAAAAGCCCATCTGGCACCAACAACCATGCCACGTTCAAAGTCACTCAAATCATGTCTCTTCCCCATTCTGATGCTTGGTTTAAATTTCATCACATCGTCTTGAACATGTTTAAAAGCCTAAAGGCATTTACTTCCAAGTGTTTTGCTAGGTATTTGCATTAATGGGTAGTATCCCAAACCAGATGACTACTTCTGTTAGCCTTGAATGGCTACAGTATATTTGAGCAAAGTTGCGTCAAAAGTTTAGAGGGACAGGAAATGGACATCTCTCTGCCTTTCCGCTACTGCTTCGTGAAGTGTTAGAGCAATTCCTGCCAAAGTTTCCGCCCCTCCTTCCAAACTTATGAGTAGTTGTAAAAATAATTTGTCTATAGATTATTTTGTGCAAAAAATAGCATTCTTACCAGACCTTGTGTTGTTACCCAAGGTCTGTCCATGCGAGACTAGTTAACAAGCAGTTGAGCAGATGTACCTAATAAAGTGGCCAGATAGTGTTGAACTATTTATACTGAACGGGCGGTTTCAACAAGTCTCAACATGTTCTTGAACGACCTTTGAGTGTCGTTTACTCTCATTTGGATTTCAGTGCCATATCTATGGTCGGTCATGCTTACAGCGCTCTGTAATTCCTAGCTGTGGTCTAAGTCCCTGCATCACAATTGCCTCACGGTGGGCAGGTTTGGTATCCTGGAAGGTATCTTGGATGTTGTAATATGTAAATGTACACTTGACGATACAATCTGGTCCGAGGCTGCGGCTCCATCATACAAAAAATAAGCTAACCTGCTAATACCATACAATGCTAAATCTTACCAGTGTACGAGTCTATCGAGTATCTATCGAGACAGCTAACATTTTTCACAACATTATTTCTGGCTGATAATAACAATAAAATCAGGAAACCTAGACAATGGTCACTCTCCAGAAACCGGTTTGAACTGCACTGAATGAGAATAAACATTGACGACAAATTATTTTTGATAAAACGAAACCATGACTTGTGAGGATGCATACCTGTGGAAAGGCTTTCGTACTGAAGCAGGAACATGGTGGGTGTGCTGAAAATGTCTCCCCTGGAGAACCACACCTTGAGACTGTGTTGGACTGATGATTAAAAGGCCTGGTTTGGTAGGACTTGGCACCGTCGTTGATCCTGTGTATGGGACTACACTATGGCTGAAATGTCATAAAAACATTAGGTTTGCTGAAAATGGGTATATTTGTACGATACTTGCAAATGTCATAAAAACCTTTGAAATTTGGACATGAGAGATACTTGCAAAAGCAGTATGTCATACTTTAGTCTATTGCCACCTAGTTTGTTAAGTGTCCTCATGTGATTATTTGTATTGGCCCTGTTGTCATAGGTCTTTAGGGAACCCGCAGAAAAGTGCCGGAGAGCTGGAGACTGGTGGGAAGAGAGAGACAAGACAATGCAATCATCTGGGTTAATAGATGACTGGGCATTTCTGCTGAACGTCCATGCATTAGATACAGGGGTATATGATGCTGCATTGAAAACATACACCCAATAACATTAAAAAATAACAGTGTACAGCACTGAGAATATACACTTAACAGTACACAGCACTGAGAATATAGACTTAACAGTACACAGCACTGAGAATATAGACTTAACAGTACACAGCACTGAGAATATAGACTTAACAGTACACAGCACTGAGAATATAGACTTAACAGTACACAGCACTGAGAATATAGACTTAACAGTACACAGCACTGAGAATATAGACTTAA
>JACXGM010017536.1:0-19724 GCA_016801145.1 Umbra pygmaea | reverse complement strand
ACATCTGCTCTGGATTAACCAGGTAGTCTCTGGAGGCCCTCAACATAGGAAATAATATATTGCTACCTGTTAAAAAATGTCCTGGTGGAGCCCCAATGAGAGTACTTTATCTAGCTGCATGAAGAACATAACATCTCTAAGGCGTTGAGAAAATGAGGGGAGCTGGAAAGACTTCCATTGAAGTTTTATGTAGTTTCTCGCTTCTCACATTCACATGACCGAATCACAAGATTTCATTAACCAACAGATCTCCATAATTGTTCCAGAGCCGATGGCATTCTCTCATTATCCTGTCTATTTAAGTTGTGTGTGTGTATGTTGTTAGTTGGTCGGTGATTGTGCTTGTAGCCTGTTGTTGCTGTTGTGCTGTAAGGTTCTTTTCACAAGTATATCTATTTCGCCCCTCGTGGCAGTCTTTGTTTTACGGAATGTTTTGGGCATTAATAAAGCAGTTATATTTTTCCGAAGTTCCTTGCATTTGTCTCCGTTCACTTCAGCATGTAAAGCCTCAACCTGTATTGTGACACCTACTGACCCTGGATATGTTTTCTCCCCACATGAATGAAGTGACAGCCTGATTAATTGACTTAAAGACTTTGGCAGGAAAAAAGGGCTAGACTGAAAAAGGTAAAGGAATTTTAGCAAACTATACATTTTAATCTTTCATATATGTGACAGAGGTCCATTACCCCACTTCTGAAAATCAGCCTTCATCTGAGTGAGAAGTGGGGCAAAGTTGGCAGGGAAGAGGGCAGGTAATGTGAAGTCATATTCGCTCCAAGGTACTTGAAGCCAGAGCGATTCAGCTGAAAGGGCGAGTATATCTGCTTAAACTGCAACACTTCTGATTGATTTGGAAGCACTCTTCTGGAGATTAAGCTTGTAACCAGGAAAAGAGCCAAAGTTCTTCAGAATGAAGAGAATGGAGGGTAAAGAGGTTGCAGGGTTATGTACAGAGGGCATCAGGTCATAAGCAGGACTGCCAACAGAAATGTTGGGCCCCTAAAAAGGTCCAGTGAATGGGCCGTCCCCAGTGCACTTTTGATGTATTCCTGGCCTCCATGGGCCCCCCTTTCTCGGCTGGGCCTGTGAGGTCTACATCAGCTGAGTCCACGGAGTCACGGTTTACAACTTGCAAGGTACAACATTCCAACACACACAAACCCAGCACGCAGCACAGAGCACGATCACCGGAATTCTGATCATCTGTCTCTCATTCACTTTCACATACATAAACCCCTCTGTCCTATTGCCTCATTGCGAAGTATTGTTTCCTTTGTGATTATGCTGCGCATTATATTCTGATATAGTATTCCATCATTTTGTTACTTGTTTACGCCTTTTTTGGATCCTGTTTTCTGTACCATAACCGTGTCTTTGTGTGTATGACCTGGCCTGCCTTATCGTTTATCCCTTTGAATCTTGACTCGGAATTTCTACTGTTGTGTCTGATCCTGTATGCCCCCTGACTATTCTGGAATACGGATTTGATGGACGGATTTCTAGTGGATGACCTGGCCTGCCTTTCAACACTCTACTGCTTATGAGCTTTCATTCTGCCCTGTATATATGTTGTGGAAATGTTTAACAGCCTGTCCTATTAAACATTCTTAACCTATATTCCGAGTACCGAGTGTTACAGGCAGGGGCGCTGCCAGAAATTTTGGGCCCCATGACAAAAAATTTAATTGGGCCCCCTCTGCGCTGTTGACATTTTTAACTATTTTTTGGAGCCCCTGTCAGTCATGAGCCCTTGGAATTGTCCTAACTTTCCTCTCTATATGGCGCCCCCGGTTACAGGTCCCCAGAAAGCTTTCCCACTTATGGGCAGCTCTGGGCATAAGCATACAATAACAACCTATGTTCAACCTACATGTAAAAACTCTGTATGTGAAAAACCCTGAAAAGATAGAGGGCTGAAATGTTACCGAAAGGGGCTCAATAGCAATGGCAAAGATTAAGGGGTACAGAGAGCAACCCTGCCTGGTCCCACATTCCAGGGCATAGTAGTCAGAGCAAATGATATTTGTACAGAACATAGCCCTAGGGACATGGGTTTCAGTTGATTTCTCTCTGTAAAGAGAAATAAAATAATATATCTTATGTCTATACATCAATGTCTATAATTATTATTTAAGAAAAATGCACAGGATTCAAACCAATGACCTACCGACTGTAAGGCAGCAACACTACTGCTGCCCTATTCCAAACACATTGTTCATAAGACAATTTAAAAGATATGACTATGCAGCTTTATGTTGCAGCAACACATTTTTAAATCAATTTGACATAAGTCAATCAACTTAAATATTAAAATGTCTAATCAAATGTAATGTCTTTCATTGCTGAAATTTGAGCAGAAAATGCTTGGCAGAGGCAGAGAAAAC
Source organism: Umbra pygmaea (assembly GCA_016801145.1). Lineage (NCBI taxonomy): Eukaryota > Metazoa > Chordata > Actinopteri > Esociformes > Umbridae > Umbra > Umbra pygmaea. Next base: position 17,337 of record JACXGM010017536.1, on the reverse strand, counting down.
AGTTGTCCGTTTATCAGTACTGTTAATCTTAGTTAAACAGTCTCGGCTCACGGCACTGTGTGAACGCGTTCATGTGATTGGATTATAAGTAAACAATCCCCCACATAGGGTGCGTTCTTGTGATTGGCTAAAACAAGGGAGATATCTGATTGGTTGCAGATCATTCCCTGTTTAAAAAAAGGCATTTGTGTTTTGAGCAAAGTCAGGAGAATCTCAAAATTCACACACAATTGCAGTGACGTTCACAGATCACAAGCAGTTTGTAAATCAAGATATATTTGTGTGTGGATCAGAAATACATTTCTGAATCTTGTCCTGTTCATTTCTGAATCTTGTGTGCATTTTTAAATTTTGTTTGCCTTTCTGAATTGTGTGTGTATTTATGAATATTGTGTGCATTTGTGAATTTTGTATGCATTTGTGAACCTTCTTTGCTTTTTAAATTTTGTGTGTGCATTTGTGAATTTTGTGTGCATTTCTGTATCCTGTGTGTGTATTTATGAATCATGTGTGTGCATGTATGAATCCTGTGTGTGCATATGTGAATGTATTGTGTGCATTTATCTTTTTTGAGACTCTTTTAGCTCCGTATTTTTCCTGGTCAGTGGCGGAATTGTTTTCGGTAACTGCAGGATAGCACCAGGGAACGCTTACGCTGGAACACGCCTCTTCTTTTCGCTGAACCGCAAGTTCATTACCTAATTTACCGATGCACGTCTGTAGAGGGAAAAGTCCCATATGTGTCGGGTGCAAGATAGGAATGATACATGCATTGGTGTAAAAAGTCAGTTGCGCTGGGTGTAAGATAGGGCCCAATGTGTTTGTTAGCTCTCAGGTGGATGCACTGAGCATACTAGATACTGAGTCATGGGGAGCAGAAAAGAACTGTCAAAAGACCTGCGTAATAACGTACTCAAACTGCATAAAGTTGGAAAAGGATATAGAAAGATATCCAAAGCCTTGCAAATGCCAGTCAGTACTGTTTAATCTCTTATTAAGTGGAAGATTCTGGGATCTCTTGATACCAAGACAAGGTCAGGTAGATCAGGAAAGATTTCAGCCAAAACTGCCAAAGAAATTGTTCAGGATACAAAGAAAAACCCACAGGTAACCTTGGGATACATGAGACGGTGTTGTTTCAAGGATCACAATCTGATGATATTTGAATAAAATGAGCTGGATGGTCAAGTTGCCAGAAAGAAGCCGTGCCAGTGCCACAAAAAAGCCTTTTTACAATATGCCCAACAACACCTTGATACACCTCCCAGCTTCTATGTTTAGATGTACAAATGTAATTTGGAGTGACGAGACAAAATAGATCTTCATGGTCACAACCATAAGCACTAGGTTTGGAAAGGGGTCAACAAGGCCTACAGTGAAAAGAATACCATCCCCACTGTGACGCATGGTGGAGGCTCATTGAGGGTGTGTGAGGTCTAAAGGCACAGGGAACCTTGTAAAATTGATGGCAAGATGAATTTCTTTCATGATTGTGCCATTCTGTTATGACCTACAGTTTAATCTGAATCCCATGAGAAATAAAAAACAATTGTTTTGTTTGCTCACTCGTGTACTGTTTTAATAATTGTACATCTATTACCAATTCTCCATGGGTATGCAAACTTTTGAGCACAACTGTAAGGGAGGTTATTTTTTCTTACTAAGCCTCGTAACTGATGGGTGGTGTTTGTCCATTTAGAGGTAAAACATTTCTAATCAGCAGCATTATCTTAACAATGCGGGCCACAATTATGGCCACTTTATTTGTGCTCAATGTCATAGTTTTTGGTCATCAAAACCACCTGATCTAAACTTGGAATGTCATGGCTAACTTAGGAATGACAGTGATTCTACTTACAGTTTATGTACATACAGTATAAACAGCATAATACACATTCAGGTTAAAATAGGTTTAAAATCATAGAAATGGAATGGATAGAAAGGACATTCCAAGTCAAATCAATGTAGCAGAATGGAAATTTTTTCGTGTACCATTCCATTGCAAAGATCTAGTGGCCCACTTCCGCATTAAACCGATTTGCGTGTTGTCACCGTGACAACTACTGTAACAACAATCACCATTTTGTTGTGTACTAATCGAATGACCACGCCAAGCAGTTCAATGGCCTTTCTATCCATTCTATTTCTATGTTTAAAATACTATTTTGTTAACTGCAAAGGTCCCAGACTGCATTTATGATCCCTGGTCCATTCTGTGCTTTGTTAACCCAGTCCCCAAACAGTCATCAGCCCAACAGCTGCATTGAGTACATCAGGCAGAGCTGCACTAAATGATGTACGGACGTAGTAGTGTTTCTATAGCCTGAGCTCTGAAGGACCAAGGCTTTAGTTTGACCTCCATTGGAAAAGGGCTAAGAGGGATAACATGGGCCAGACAACAAACAATCCCCCCACCATGCCACTCACGGACCAGCGGTCTTTGCGCCAATTGACAGAGATCCGGGAAAAATGCTCTCTCCTGCCCTGCTGTTATCTACCATCTATCTACAGTACTTCATCATCCTTCGTCATCACTCACACTCCAGCTGTACTAATGTTCTGTATCATGTCATGTTTTATGTTTGGTCTGTCTGCCAGGAAGGGCATCTGCTTCATTTGCAACAGTTAAGTGGGTTTCTAATAAAATTACCAAATATCATTTTAATCATCCTCGTTACCTCCCTTAAAGGAGAATTCCACTATTTTACCAATGTTCTTCCCCTGAAAATAACCTATGGGCCAGGAGAAAATCATTTATAAATACCGTAAATATAGACCCTCACCCACACCCTTCATAAATTATTTGTTTACTGAAACATCGTATATCACAGTGTTTCTTTTCTTTAAACAGGGATAGCAAATTACTATAGCTGTCACAAGTGTAGTAATAGTGGCTGTCCATGGTGCATAAACGAATGGATACAGATGCAAAGGAGAAACTCAGAAATCAAAACGGAGTTTATTAACAGAAACATTTTGTATAAAACAAAACTGACGCGTGGGGCAAAATGTTTACTAATTTCTTCTTTCAGTAACACACATAGACTGACAATGACAAATTAATAATGACTGACCACTGGCAACACGAAACACAAAACTTAAATACACTGACTGATAAGTGACTGGAGCTGCGGCTGAATAATAAACAAAGGCTATTTATTGGTTAATTAACTCGAAGCAGGGACCTGAACAACTAACTCACACAAGACAGAAATCTACATAACCCACACAGTGGAGTAATGAAAAGAACATGTCAGGTCCCCATTAGGGAGACAGTGACAGTAGCCACTATTAGTAAGCTATTGACAATTGGAAAGAATTAGGGCATGTGAGCATACATTTTAATTTACAATTTAAACCACCTAAAACTAACTCATTTTGTTTGGGGTTAATTTAAAGTGATCTGGGTAAAAAAAAAGAATTCCTTACCTGATTCATCATCATAACCATTTTCATAAATTTTTAACGGTAGCTTAAAGGTGATATTTGTGGAATTCCATGCTGTGTAAAGGGAACCAGTTTCTCTTTCAGTAACCAGTTTACAAAAGCTTTAAAATAAATATTTCTCAATATAAAAAAATATGGAAAAGCATAGATTTCCTACACTATGCTCATCAAAAGAGAAAGTAGTAACATTGGGTCGGCTCAGATTTCTACAAATGTCACTTTTACTTTTTTCATGAAACTTTATTAAAGGTGCACGGCATGATACAGCCATCCGGAGGTGCTGAAAGCTTCTCCCAGACATTTGTATAATGAGACATGTTTCACTCATGCTTGGCTAGAGAGAGCGCCAGATTCTCTCTAGCAGGAGGTAAACACGGTTTTGGCAATACAGATTGTTTGATTTATTCTCCCTACTGACAGCACTTCAGATATTCAAACAACAGAGCTACGTTTTGAAATCGCCCGGAATTCTCCTTTAAGTTTGAATTGTAAATTAGATAAACACCCCTTTAATGTTGACTCCTGCCTTTTGCTTTATTCAAATGCTGCATCCTCTTGTCTCCATGGTTCCCTAACATCTGTCAAATAATGTCTCTCTCTCTCTGTTTCTCTCTCCTCCTGTCGCTCTGTCTAGTGACGGTTTGTAGGTTTCTTCATACACAGATTCGGGTCTGATTTGGGTGACATGAAACATGTCTGGCAGGAAACATGTCTGGCAGGAAACACGTTTGACCCAAAGTGCTGCATACAGTACATGTGACTACACGACTTACTACAGTACAATGCTTTCCCTCATTTTTCAAAACATTATTATCTGATTAACCAAGAAGTACCTACTATGATTCAAACACAGAGTTGTCTAGTAAAAATTTGAGCTACAATACAAAGCCAAATCCATTGATATGTGTGTACTGATTACCACAAGGCTCCAGCTCAGATGCTCACCAGTTAAACATTATTATGATAAGAAATATGTTGACAAATAATAATCGTGTTGTTGATATGAGTACAATCTTTTGCTGTATGGCTGTATTTGATTATCTCAAGGTGGATATCGGCCATGCAGATATGACCAGGGCGTAATATCAGTGAAACATTCATCAATTTAGCCTGATCGACTGTAGCCTTAAATAACAATTAGGCAGGACATCCCATCATATCAGGAAACATAAGATCCTAGGGCAATGCTTAGCTTCTCGCACGGGTGTGACGCCTATCCCACCCCACCCACACACTTGCAAAAATCATACTATTGTTTCAAATTTTCCACGTCAAACATATAGCCATGGATATTACTCTTCATTCCAATGTGTCTTTAATTTAAGCAAATTTTTACGTATGCTGATCAATATATCAAATATAAACCATATGTTCAATGTTAAACACATGAGCTAATATAAAAGATCCCAGAAAATGTCAGCCAAGGAAAAAAAATAACTTTTTCTCTCAAATGTTGTTGTATTTTTATTCTCAGTCCCTATTATTGAGTAATATGGAACCCCTCCTTTGCCATCCCTAACTCAGATAATAATTTTAACTGCACTTGAGGAGTGAGAAACAACGAACACAGACTTTGCATCCTTTTAACAAACGAGGGAAATGCATGAATGTCTTAGATTCACATATTTTGGTACAGAATCTGTAGATAAGCATTGAATTAGGAAAACATTATTCCCTGCATTCATTCAACCACATCTATGACACTGGCAAAAAGAAACTCAGTGCAGACTGCTGAGGTTCAGTAATGATCATATTGGGTTGTGAGGAGTAGACTGTCTCAGCTCTCTGTAGGACACCCTACCCCAGAGACGATGATGTAATGTGAGCCGCCCCCACCCTGGTGATATCACACTAACATCTGGATGAGACCCACCCTGGACCACTGGACCTCAGCCCTGCTAGTGAGATCATCTCTACCAAAAGACACTCAATCCCGAGCCTTTCTACACGGAGGAACAGGAAACTCACAAATGGGAGGGGGCAGTCAGAGAGGGGGGAGTGAGAGAGGTGGAGTGCACCCCCTTTCCATACTGATTCATAAGGGGGCACATTCCTGACAAATTGTATAATAATGACCTGAATAGAGTTAAAGCCAACAGCAGCAATGAAAAACCACTAATCTCAAATCAATGAAGATTGGTACAAAATAATGCATCTGTATACAGTAATATCTTGAACATTTCTCACTACAGCACTCTGTCCCATTTATTCTAATGGCTTTGACCTATATTAAAATGAATGGAATATTAGTTATGATATATATCTGGATAGCTGTCCTCCTACACAAAAGTGGAAATGTTTAAATAATTACCATTTAAGATATAAGTAACAGAAAGCTCTTGTTGATTTAAAATGGATGCAGTTATTTTTTTACATGACTTAGAGTATAGCGTATTTTTTGTCTTGTCCGCTCTGAATACAACACGTTAGTGAGTCCAATTTCTCATTGGTCAGGTTTGCCGTTTAACCACACCTGGGCATTTCAATGGACAAACATCTGATGGATGTGGAAGGTAACTGAAAGGTGCAGTGATTAAGTCACTGCCATGGTGTTGGATGTGTCATCGCAATTAAATCTTGCTTGTGGATTTGCCCAGGAGTCTAGTGGAGGCCATTACAATTGGTTTTCAGTGCCTGGGTTTCTTGGGAGTTAGTTATTGAATATGTTTGCCAAGCCTTTTTATAGTGCCTGTGTACTCAAAGAGGAAGAACAGAGAATGTGTACATTGTACATTTCAAAATTGTAGAGAGAAATGTAAAAGTACAAAGAAAATATATTCAAGACTGAATTGTAACATAGGTTTAAATGTAGTTAACAAAAGCACGCTTCACTTTCTCACAGGCAGCATGTTTATTATTCCTCATTGCATCCTGAATCAGGTGTAAAGTTCCCTAGATGAATCACAACTACCGTTCCAATTACTTTAGAAAGCCTTTGCTGCACAAGTTTCCAGCATCACCTAACAGCTAAAATATTAAATATGAGGCACCAGTCTAGAAATAAAATATTCAGTTAAATTAGGATTTCCATTGAGCTAGATTTTTTTATAGTCCAGCACTATGTTTAATCTGTTGATAAATCCTAAACCGACCCCTCCACACTCGGCACTCGAAATGTGCGTTCTCACCTGCCTCTGCCATTTGAACAACTGCCCCAAAGTTCAGGGAGCAAAAATGACCAAGTGTGTTGCGGCTAATAGTTTTAGTTTTAACCCTCCAATACCCACTTTGAGTGTGAAACAATGCAGCCTACTCTAACAAGTGGTTAAGAAGTACAATCCCATTGGGCAGGGGTTAATTTCGAGCTTAAGCAATTTCGCTCAAAAGAATGGCTAGGCGTCCCCAGTGATGACGTTGACACACAATCAAAAATAAATTTGCTAAAAATGAAAATTTAAATTATGTTATGTTTTTTATTATTAGGGTTCAACCACGAAGTGGTAGAACCCTATTGTTTTTGTGTTGAATGGTTATTATTATTATTTGTTGTCTGCCACGCCGGCTGAAATTCCTGTGAGCTGGAATGAGCTAGAAACATGAAACTTGGGGGAGTAACTGGAAATGGTGTGCATGTGCTTCCATAGAAATATGAACCCAATCAGCCATATGGTGGCGCCGTAATGAAGGCCTCAAAATGTAAAATTTGAAAGGCCACGCCCCTCACACTCTAAGTCGGATTGACTTGAAATTTCTCAGACAGGTGCAGCTCAGTGTGTTCTACAAAAAAGCCTCAAGGACCAATAAGGTCCGGCTACAAATATTTCCCGCCATTTTGAATTTTTTTTAAACACATTTTTGACATCTCCTCCTAAACCGTAGCTCAGATTGCCACCAAAATTTCAGTAAATCATCATTGGAACAAGTTTATTAAAAGTTAAATAAACCATGTTGATTTATCAATTACTTTTCAAGGTATTGACCAATGAACATCAAAAGGGGTGTGGCTCTGGACATTAATGAACACAAATTAGCAACCGTAAGGCCAATCATCACAAAACTCACAGGATATGTTCAGATAAATGCCCCAGACATACCCAGACAGTGTCATATACATGCACCAACAGGGGGCGCTACAAGCGCAAGAAAGGTGAGTAGCAATACACAAATTTCACTATTAATTGCACATTCATTCTCCAATCATGAAATATCTCTCAGGAAATGTCCTCATAAGTAACTAAAACATGCCCTGCAAGTTTTAATCAAATTGACAACTTGGGGGCACTTTAAATGTATAATAACTACACGTGGAATAACACAAATCAAGCTATAGATCATAACATTTTTGTCCAATTGTTACAAAACTTGCAGGATATGTTTTATAACAATGTTGAACCACAGGTGTGAAATATTCCGCCATTTTGAATATTTAGAAAAAAACATTATTGACATATTCTTCTACACCATAGCTCCGATTGCCACCAAATTTTCAGTGAATCATCATTGGATCAAGCTTATTAATAGTTGAATAAAACATGTCAACATCTTAATTACTTTTCAAGTTATTGACTAATGAACTTCGAAAGAGGCGTGGCTCTGGACATAAATGAACACAAATCAGCAACCGTAGGGCCAATCGTCACAAAACTCAGAGGATATGTTCAGATAAGTGCCCCAGATATACCCAGACAGTTTCATATACATGTGACATTAGGTGGCACTACAAGCACAAAATAGGTCAGTAGCATTACACAAATTGTACTATTAATCGTATATTCAATCTCCAATCATGGCAAATTTCTCAGGATATATCATCATAAGTAACTGCAATTCTAATTCAAATTGACCACTAGGGGGTGCTTTCATCTTCTCCTACACCAAAGCTCCGATTGTCACCACATTATCAGTGAATCATTATTGGATCAAGCCTATTTGAAGTTGAACAAAACATGTCAATCTCAGTTACATTTCAAGTTGTTGACCAATTAACTTTGAAAGGGGTGTGGCTCTGGATATAAATGAACACAAATTAGAAACCATAATTAGAAACCATAATGCACCATCACAAAACTCACAGGATATGTTCAGATAAGTGCCCCGGATATACGCAGAGAGTTTTGTATATATAGGCCACTAGGGGGCACTACAAGTGCAAGATAGATGAGTGGCAATACACAAATGTTACATTAATTGCATATTCATTCTCCAATCATGACAAATCTCATAAGTAACTGAACCACGCCCTGCAAGTCTCATTACAATTGACCACTAGGGGGTGCTTTAAATGTATAATAACTGCACGTAGAATGACATAAATCAAGCTATAGATCATAAAAATTATAGGATATGTTCTATAACAATGTTTAACCTTGTGTGAAATTACTTTGAAGTCGCTATTAAGAAAAAAGGGTTGAACCCGCAAATCACCGCTTGCGGCTATATTGTTAATTATGTTTTTATCTTAAAAGATAGGAGGGGCTTGTAAATTAAAAATGAATTCTTGTTTTGTTAATTTTTTTGTGCAACTGATCCAGTCAAGTCGGGAGTATGTGCCAAAGTTGCTACATTTACTAAAAAAGCCACCTACTCTGCCAAAGTTACCATCTCGCTCGTTAGCAACACGTGGCCACGGAAAGCATTTTGAGTGACGTGTAGGGTGTAGGGGTCAGTTTGGGATTCACAGTGTGTCTGTGAAACTGGCTTGCAGTCCCTTGGATCACCATGATGCTAAGAAGATGATCCTTCACATTTCGTGACACAGGGGAATCCTTGCAATTCTCAATACATGGTTTTTCCCAAGTGCCTCTTTGTCAATTTGTTTGTCTGTAAATATAAATAAAATGAGAAGTAGGAACTTGGAAGGAAAATGCTATATAAATCTATCATATTTCATAAGTCATGTTTCTCTCAGAGATTTTATCAGGGTATTCTAGCAGAAGGCTATGAAATAGAGAATAAAGCCAATCCAATTAATGGGGCTAGACAGCCTAAAGGATTGTGGGGATTGTAAAAACAATCACAACTGAGTGAATTGTGACTTTTGAGTTCAGTTATATAAAGCATTCGAACCACGATACAGTAGGATTATGAAAGCTGAAACTCGACAATGTAGGTTAAGAGTGCCATCTGCTGCTGCAATAAAGGAAAAGCCTGAAGAATGCATTTTAAAGTTACAGGAGCCAAATAATATATTTAATAATTTGGCCCACATTATATTTATATTTTCAATATATCGAAATAAGTCCTATTAATTTTGTTGAGTGTGGTGCACCTGCATGCATCCAAAAGTAATTGGACAGTGACACGTTGTTGTATTAGCTCAGTGTTCCCGCACTTTAGATTTTAAATGATACAATCATTATGGGGTTAAATTGAATAATGTATGCTTTAGCGCACAGCATTTTCACATTTACATCCATATCAGATTTCCCACCTGGGAATTACATCACTGTACATATTCCATTTTAATGTACCAAAGGTATATAGACACAGTCTTCAGCAATGCATGCACAATTGGTTTCAGATTGAGGGTTTGTTGGCCAGTCAAGAACTTTTCATGGGTTGGCCCTTATAATGATAGTCTGTTTAGTGTCCCTAACCCTGCTGCATGATAGAATTCACTACAGTATACACTACTTTTCATAGTCGCATAATCAAGACAAATGAGCCACTTCATGTTTAGCCAAACAAGACTCAAATTGGATGGAAAAAACATCAAATTCCATCCTTCAGTTCCATTCAATATACAAACATTCTCATATAAATAAAGTTTAGAGGAAATCTGATGATGTGCAAAAAAACACAATATATTTCAAAGCTCTAAATACAGCATGTCAAAAATACCCCAAGTAAAAAAAAGTATATTTAAATTATACTCCAGTATTATACTTCTAGTATACTTAAAAATACATTTCAAGTACATTTAAATATACTTTTTTTACTTGGGACTTAATATTGATTATTATTGATATGATGTGATGTGATTTCCTTTGAGCCAAAGGCTTTTCCCAGTGCAAAGGACATTGGCTTAATCCTGAACAACAACAACCCAGCAAACATCAAGGTTGTGTCTTGCTTCTGCACGTTCATGCTCTAAAACAATTTATTTTCACAACCTTACTTGACACAATAAGTGGTGCGTCTACTCATCCATGTCACTGTGCTCGCTTGACGTTCCACTGGCTTCCAGTTAAAGCCATCTCCCATTACTCCTGCCCTTATTTATAGCTTCATTAAGTAACAGTGGATTTGCTAATAATGGTTAGTGTGGTTTTCCCACCTTGTGATCTTAAGATAAATTCACTAAATGTAAGTAGCTCTGGGTGAATCTGCCTAATGTTTATTATGTTCAAAAATGTAAATGTATCTGAGCCTGTTGGTGCTTATTTAGAATTCACTAGATTTTTCAGCCTAGAATGAAAATCCATCAAAATACGAACTGGCCAGCAGAGGCAACGGTGCACTAGTTATTGGTCGTGTCTAAACGCACCAGGAAACCTTGGTCAGGCACCATGTTGTACCAGTAGATTTCAAAGAATCTATCCTGTCTAAATTTGCCATGCTTTTGTACAAATTACAAAAAGTAATCAAAACTACAGTATGGGGGGGGTGAGGAACCAATTGATATCAGGGGATGAATACTGAAGGTTGCCATGGTATGAGGGGCAGATTAAAATGTTCTCTTACGATAAGTGCCAGGGGATCTTTAGTGACCACAGAGTCAGGACATTTAACATCAACATTTAACATTCCCAGCCCTGACATTGGGAATAATTTTAGACCCGGGGGAGGAGTGCCCACTACTGGCCCTCCAACACCACTTCCAGCAGCATTGGTTTCCCATCCAAGGACTGACCAGGCCCAACCCTGTTTAGCTTTAGAAGCAAACTGGTAGTGTTGTACGTGGCACTATGCTATTCCCGTTATATTTTCTTCACCTTGCTGGCTCAGGTATTTGATCTAGCAACTGATTAGTTACTGGTCATATGCTATAAGTTCTAGGTTACCTTCGGTCCAAACTGTAATCTAAAGTGGTATTTTATACACAGTTATTACAGAATAACTCAAATATACTACATGTAGATTGTAACTACAGTATACCATACCATTGCAGTTGCAATGCAAAACTACTGCAGTAAAAAAATATATATATTAAGGGTTTGGAGCATATTGCTGTAGTTATCTTATATATTTTCACAATTGATTTATTTCCTAAAACAAGAAGTAAATGGCATATATCCATCTAAAGAAAGTACACAGGTAAAAATGTTCAAATGTTTGAATTAGAAAACAAAAGTGGTTTCGCTAGATCTACCCACTGTTTAAAATCGCACACAAACATACATAACATACATAACCTGTTAATATTGTGATGAGCGAATTTACAATACAATATAGCCAACACAGAACAGTACAAGCAGACCTTTGAAAATCATGCACGGATACCAATCATGTACAGTACATAGTGCCTTGCAAATGACTTCAGATCCCTGACCAATTCAGTTATAATGATGTATTATAAAATATTTACATTTCATTCTATTGTCATTTATTTTATTTATTCTTCAAATGAAAATGATCATCTGTTTTTGTCCATTGTGATGTGAAATTGTTTTTATGTTGGGAACTTTACAGAAAAACTAAAAAACTAAATCTGATGCTTGCTACCAGTTTAACAAAAGAAGATTGCTGTCCTGTTTCAAAGGCAGCCAGATCAACAATGTATTTACATCATAAGTACTTACATCAAGGATGTAGTTGATTTAGGAACATTGTGGGGGTACAAAATAAGCTAAACACTGAAACCTGAGCCAGGTTTTCATGGGTAGAGGGGGTGCGGTATACATCTGACTGCAAACATCTTAACAAAGCGTGCGCTCTGAAAACCAAGCTGTCGTCAGCTCTCGTAACAAATATTGTAAATCTTCCAATCATAACAATTCAGGGGGACAATTTTGCCTTTTTTTAATTTTGGGGGGTAAAAATGTATTGGAGGGTTGTTAGGAAGAAGCATGTGCTGTCAAAAAAGAACCTTTCGGCCCATCTTTACTTTCCGAGAGACCACCTGAAGCAAGACAGGCAGTTTGATTGTTCATTGCATCTTTTGAACAACTGAGGGAAAAATACACTTTTCCCATTGTACGTTGCTGTCACTTGGGTAGTTACCTGCATTAAACACCTGGTCAAGTACTGTTGTCACATGTATGTAGACATCAAATCAGGTTAATGAGCATGTGCAATAGCTCACCATCTGTCCCTTACAGCAAAAATAATGAGCAACATTTAATTTCATAACAACAGTGGCGTAGGACTTACATCTCATGGATCATTTCTGCAGGACCTTGAACCTGGCCAACCACAGTGCCCTTGTTGGTGTTCTTCACCCAGCCACAAAGACCCAGTCTCAAACCTTTCTTCTCAGTGTACTGGAGGGAACATAACAGAGACGAGCACAGAGGGGAACACGAGTCACACAGCCATGCGTCATAACATTAGGCATTCTCCTTTTGAGTGGCATCTACTTCATGAAAGAGCTGTGATGGGCACTTCCTGTATTTCCCCCAACGAAAATCATATCAGTGTTGTGACATCCAACTTGTGATTAGTGTTTTACTTCACCACAGCAGCTCCCGCTGGACTTGGCTCAGTCAATGTGAAGATAATGTATTTTTCATATCTGTTCTAGTTCTTATCAGGCTGCCTGCTCTTCACATGCTGACTGGATAACTCTGCCCTTCTAGCTCGCAGGCATCAAATCCACCACAAGGTGTCCCTTCATGGAGCATTTTCACTAACCACAAAATCTGGATAGCTTTGACCAACTGCACTGCCCACGACGGGACCCCTGGGGCCAATCTGCAAACAGGAATTTACCTCTGCAACATTCTTTTTATTTTATAAGACTTTCACTTGGTTATAGGTCGTTGTGGACTAAACTTACCATTCTGAAACAGACACCTATATGAAAAATAGAAAGCATAATTAATCACCAATGTCATAGGATTATACACATTATAGTAGGGATGTAACATAGTAAGCACATTTATTTTCATTCTGGCATGCTTTGGGAATCAAACCCACAACCCTGACATTATAACAACCATGTCCTACTCATTTAACTACAAGGGACCACATTGAGCTCACTGACTGGATATTCGCGAATTACGATATGTTCCATTGACTGCACCAGGATTTATAACAAAAGCCATTCTGTTGGGTAGAAGGTGGGTATAATTATGCAAAAGCAAGCGCCTATGTTGTTAGAATGTGTAGGTTCTGTGTCTTTAAACTATAAATCAGAAAACCTAAGAAAGCAAGTAGAACTTTGCTTATTTAGTAAAGAGCAAAACTCTCAACACACAGCCAGGGTGCAAGAAACTAAATTAAGAAACTCAGATCATTTTACAATATGCTCACTAAGTATGGGAATAGTAGAACGACAGGAAAATTCAAGACACCAACCTTGGACATGTCCAAATATCTCAAAGTCTATGGAACACAATTTGGCACCAGCTGGGTCCTTGGACATGTTGAGCTAAAAAGTTTTCCAGAATTATGCAAGCAAGAACTGACGAACAAAAAAGGAAAACTTTGGTCCTTTCTCCACTAGATGTCACTAAGACCATCCACGCTAAGTTGGCCCATGTCATTTCTAAAGCTGTTTATTTGTATATTTCCTAAAACAATAATTTCATGGATAGCCAGAGTAAATGTCAGCTTTTAAAAACAAAAAACACATGCAAAACACAATTAATTGTCAAAGTCTATATTACTAAATGCTATCTTGCTGGAAAAAAAGCATTTAGGTTAAAGTTCAGCAAATGACTGGCTCCATCGGATGGAAACAAGAGTTGATTTGCTAGATCTCCCCAGGGTTTGAAACGGCATACAAACAAACATAACCTACTTAACCTGTTAAATACAGGGCAAAGCGGATATATACACAGAAACAAATACACACACATGTAAATCAGATGCACACACACACACACACACATACACACACACACACACACACACACACACACACACACACACATACGCAAACGCCTGAACACATACTATAGTATGCTGTGCTCTATCTTTGTGATATTATTATATTTAAATAGAATACAATTGTTTTTTCGTGCCAGTGGCATTCATGTATACCAAGGTATTTTACTGGTTTTATGAGGAGGAATATTTTAGTTTAGTATATATATATTTTTTAAAGGGAGATACATCAGTATTGAACATAGTGTTTTGGGCAATTTATACTGTACTGTATTCTGTGTATAATGCACGGCAATCTGAACAATCAAGAGGATGTGACTGTATTTTACCTTTGTACATTTTTCTATGTAGTATGCATACAGTAGTAAAATAATTGATTGAAACATTGGTCGTTTTTAGAGTTTTGTAGGTTATAATACTTATATTTTAGAATCTACGACATAGAAGTGGGTGCATTTTACTACTGGGTAAGTATTGAGAACAGGTGTACTACTGGGTAAGTATCCTATAAGCTGTAGAAAGTTAGGACTGGAGTCTAAACATTTAAATATATTGCTCTGTCACCAAACCTGTAGGTAACAGAATGTTTTACATTGGCATGTAAGGTCTCTCTTGTATACATAGTACAAATAGTGAATTGCTGGATGGAAATGGGGTATACTATATGGAAATTAAATACTGTTAGTTTACTATACATTGTAGTGCAAATATTGTAGTATTTACCATAGTGTTTTTAGATGTATACTTTTTAGATCGCATTGAGGGCTTCCCACTTGAGGAAACCCAGTTGATAAAGGCTAAGAGCCAAGTTTCCATAGATTGTAATAACATAGAACTGCAGGTCAGTCAGTTCAGGACCATTTAGTAAAATTTGTATGTAACAAAGTATGTGTGGTGGATAGGAGAAGCCCTTTATATTGTGATATTTTGACTTGTAACACTTTATCGTCGTAATATATTTTTCAGAATAAAAGTTATTAGGTTATAAACAAATCATTAGTAATATACTCTAAAAAAATAGATGTAAAACATGTCTGACTATATAGTTGACTACATTTGAAATAAAAAAGTTATTTGCCTGCTTTTTAACTTAATTTGTGATTTGTACTGAATTAACATATGGAATATTTACAATACCATGGATGATATAACAATTTGATGTGGTGCATTGGGTCTTATATAGGTATCCTCTCAAAACATTATACAAAATATTTGAAATTATAGTAAATTGTCCTTTACTGATTGATATTATGTAAAAGAAACCTTTTAATTCATTAATATAAATTTTCAAACAGTTATTTTGTATGTTCTGCATTTTATCTTATAAGATATACTAAACCTGTATGCATTTAGCAACAGTGAATTTGTTATTTTTTTGCAGTAATGGGCATTCATTTCTGTTTTTACTATTCTGTTTTCCTTGCATTTAATTCTGGACAGAACAAAAATGTGCCTACAATAACAGTACTATGGGTAGGTTCATTGAGGATATTATGAAATTGCTTGAGACATGTTAAGAACTTCCCCTTCGTTATGTTAAATTAGAAAAAAATTCTCTCAAGTCAACTTTCTCACGGGTGAGACAACATTGAAACATAACATTTTGCTATAAATTGCCTCATGTGTATTCCATGTAGAACTTTCTGTTTGTCTATTTTCAATATGCCTATATAAGGCGTCTATGTATTTCAATGCTGTGTTTGCTGTGTTTTATCAATGTAAAATATTTGGGTAAGTAAGGAGTAAAATCTGGGATGTTTTTGGCTTTGACATTCACAGACCGAGTTCTACAAATTTGTCATTTCTGACAGTTTGCTGAAGATTTCTCACAACTACTAAAACCTCTTACAGAGACGTCAACTCGTGAAAATGTTGTTCATACTTAGCAGATTCTCAGGGTTTTCTGTACGATGCCCTCAGGGTTCTTGGTAGAGATAAGGTGAAATACAGTCCACTATTTTAATCGACTGGCTGGAGGAATTTAAAGAATGAAATGGAATGGAAACTGGACCCGACCAATGGGAGAAAAATGTATTTGACCCTTAATTTCTCAAACATGTACCAATCCATTGTATTCTACAACTTTAAATATGTCTGTGGATAAAAGTGTTTACCTTTCCATTACTCATGGCTTTCATTACTCTTTTTTTCCCAGGCTTAGCAAATATAATTTAAGCAAATATAAACTGTAATCTTAAGAGGTTAATATATTGTAACGTTTTGGTAATTTCTGCAAAATAATAAACACTGACCAGAAAGTTGATTTTATTACATTTTATTACTGTATGCTTGTGACGCTTGTCTACTTCAATTCTGGTTTGCTAGCGAGCCAGCTATTTAATTTGTGTGTAAACCGGTTTAATTGATTCGTGGCACGCTGATGTGAATAGCTAGTCAGCTGTAACAATCTCCACAGATAGGGGACAATGTATTGCCACAGGCATCTTGACATATTGCAAGTACTTGTGGATATTTTCCTTAAATAATCATATATACATTTTTCTAAAACTGTGTACATTGTTTAATTTCCATCAAAAGGAGACTGAAAGTCTGTTAATCATAAAAAAAATTGGTTCCTGTCTTACCCCTGAATAAAGAAATGTTAGAGTTCGGCATTTTTGCAGAGGAAAAAATTATTTTAAAGAAAGAAATCAGTAGATTACAAATTCAAATTAAGTTCGAAAAATGATGGTCTGTGTCCAGGGTTTTGTGGAGGTGTTGGTAGTGGAGGCTGGGATTCGTGCCGTTGCTGGAGCGAAGAATGGAAATCATGCTGCTGCTGTTTGAGCTGGATGGGGAATCTGGAACAGGAGCCTGGTATTGGACAGGAGGAGAAACGGTGGCCACAGCTTCCTTTGGTCTGCACGCTCCGAGTGGATGTGTGTTCAGTGAATGTTCGATGCGGCGGCTAGTTCGGATGATGGAGGTTGGAGAGGAGAACCAAATAATGCATAGAACCGC